>JAJOOO010004813.1:0-21016 GCA_029582685.1 Solanum piurae | reverse complement strand
CATGAGAGGACTAAGCACATTGAGATTGATTGTCACTTTGTAAGAGAAAAGATACTCTCAGGAGATATTGTTACCAAATTTGTGAAGTCAAATGATCATCTTGCAGATATCTTCACCAAGTCTCTTACCGGTCCTCGTATTAATTACATTTGTAACAAGCTAGGTACATATAATTTGTATGCACCAGCTTGAGGGGGAGTGTTAGAATAGAATAGGAAAACACAATCCTACACAAATTAGGAATAGTTAATAGTCTCCTATTTGGCAAGGAATTGTATTATATAGTGTCTATAAATAGGGTTCTCTATGTAATTATTAGAACAACAATTCAATAATATTCTTTTCCTATATTTCTCACAATTTCAATGAAATTTGTTCGGAGATTTAGGTATTCTTTAATTGCAAGACTTTGTAGTATTAGACTTAATTTGAATTTAGACTCAATGTATTTAAACTGAGTGTACAGCAAGTCTCAAGATCAAATCAAGAAAAAAATAGGGCGGTGTCTTCCATCTGTCCTGGCCTCGGCTGGTAAGAGGTGGGCAGGTATCCTGGAATTAGTAGGAAAGTAATTCGAGCAAATATTTTGTTCCAATTCCTAAATAGTTTCATCTACTAAATCAACCTATGCAATAGGTTATAATTATGTAACAATGCTAAAGAAAAAAGATGTTTGGATTCCTGTCTATTATTAGTTTACTGGTTTACCGTGTTTATGAATTGTTTTTTTTATGGGATTTTGATTAGTGATCATTAGAAGATGAAGTCTTATTCATAAGACTCAAGTTCTTATAAACCGGTCGTGTCCTTCCTGATAACTATTAGAGTACTGGTTTAGATAATGTTCAAGTTATGATGGTCAACACACTTTTAATTCTTTTGTGCGAGTTCATTTTATCGTTAAAGACTAAATTATTAAGTATTTCTTTTTATGAAATAGACTAAACTGCTAAGTATTGCATCTGTGCCTCGGTAAAGTTCATTTATCTTTCAATTGTGAGAACATCTAATTTTATCTTAAAGGGGTGATTTATTAAGTTCTCTTTTTATGAAATAGACCAAACTGTGAAGTATTGCAACTGTGCCTCAGGTAAAAAGTAGTTGAAGTTGGTCATCCTTTGTATGTCCTTTCCACTTCATTCAAACCACTGTTTGGTTGATCTATTCACTCCTTTATCTTATGGGTGTAAGCACATGTTGTTTATATTGTGTTGCTAATTATGGTGATATATTTGCTTAGATGTTATTATACATGCATCCCAAGTATCACTCATCTTAGATTGTAAAACAGTGTGTTGGCATCTCATTTGTACACTTCTCCCATTAATTTGGTGGGTTACACAGGGACACTCCTCTTTCTTTTGCATATGATTTACTTTGGTCATGCCAATATGTAGTTGAAAAACTGACGCTAATGTTAGTTACCGTTCAATGAGACAATGCTCTTCCCTATTGTAATGTATAGAATATCTATGATTTTCATTTTCGATTTGCATTTCTTTTTTGTTGACAAAAATGGTGTTATTCCGCTTTCCAGGTAAATCAGACTAAAAGAGATCTACACAATGTGGTTCATCAAGAAACTTTACAGGTATTGGTAGTGGAGTTTATTTTTAATGTACTTTACAGGATAGTGGCTCATTGATCCTTCATTATGCTTCTTAGCCGCACAAACTTTTATGTGCTTATGCACTTGTATGTTGTTTCTAGCGCCTGTCAGCTTAGCCAATTCAAAATGTGAACTATTTTGCATGTACTCATAGTTCTTATCAACTGTGCTTGCTATTTATTGCAGAGAAAACCTCCTCGAAGAGATGTTGCAACAAGGTTCACTAAGCTTTCTGAAAAAAAGTTCAAGGTTTTTGATAAGTTCCATCTTATTTAGGCTTTGTTTAGGAACTAAGCAGAAAAGCTTGTCTAAGTTGGGAAGAAGTATGCCAACATTAACTCGTAACTGTACTTTGGCTATTTTCTCATTGTCATCGTACTCCTTGCTAAATCAGTTTTGCCAGATATTCTATTTGGCATTGTACTCCTTGTGAAAGTCTCTAACCATATCCTAGTGATGCTGATTCTTTAAGATGTTCTGTTTGTCATCATTCTAGAGGTTTTGCTCAACTTATAATGACTTTACTTAAGGGTACCATTCAGCTGGAACTAATGTCTTCTGGTTTGCAGATATTGGAGGAGTTACCACTTGATGCTGAGACAGTTGAAAGGCCTTTGGTGTTTATAGGAGGATGAGGCTAGTTTTGTTGCCTTTTGGTATGATCATTGGCAATTGTACCTGGCTGTCAATTTTTGGTGTCCGATCCTTCTTAATTTTGTCAAATGAGATAATAGGAGATATCATCATTTGTGTATAGTATTATTGCCATTATCTTGGAGAATTCTTGTCATTTTCTCACAAGGATGATGTTCCTCTTTGATGTATATTTCACCATTTTACTATACTAGTCCTTGTTGAGCATAAAACTGAGCTTGAACCTATCCAATTTCAGTGGCGTCACATGAGTCAAGAGCAAGAGCAATAAAGTAGGAATTTTAGGAAAGCGGATTATCTTTCATGGGGAAGCGGTGCTCTTTTGTATAAGCGTAAGGTGATGGTGCTTTTTATCTGACTAAAAGAAGTGGAGTAGGTCTCCTGTACAAGCGAGGCAATCCACAATAATGTGGAGTGGTGAGTTGTTTATAGTATAATCAACACTTCTCTTTAAGCTATATACATTTTAATCGTGCATTGTTATTAATTAAATTGGATTAGCTCATAAGTCACATTGGTGGATTTTGGACTCGACAAGTGTTTTTTCTCCCCCAATATATTGTGGCACTAGTTCTAATAAGGCACCTTCTAATAACAATAACATAGGGACATAAACATTCTAATAATAAATTATCATGAGCATTCCATAAGTTACTATGACCCAAAATTTCATAAGTTACTACATCCAAAACCTCAATAATATCATAATAAATCACCACAAAGGCACAGTGACCTAATAATCCCATTATACAACTCAAGAAGAACCCGGACCCAAAAACATTTAAAAAAAAATCATTAATAAAATTAAAAATATATTTTTAAAGTCAATTTTCAAGAGGCACGGATATTAAGCAAATTTTTTTTATGTAATTCGTGACATTATCCAATTAACCTCACCCAAATTCTTGTATTTCCGTCGTCATACACATTCCGGCCGGCGACTAGTGCATTATCTCCGGCAGCCAGAATCGAAATTGTTACCAGTAACAATGAAGTCCATATCTCCATTGTTCTCAGTTTCCACTGCCAAGTCTCCAATTTTCTACTTCAGTCCTATTTCCCAAAGACTTTCGTCTGTCAAATTTGCAGCCCCTCCGAAGATAAATTCACCAGATACGAAAAAACCCTGTTCAAAATCAGCTAAAACCCTCTCTGCAGCTCCTACAATAGACTCCATAACTACTACTGCCGCTTCCGCATCTCCCAAAAAGGTGAAGAGTCTCATTCTTTCTGTTCAGTTTTTTTTGTTTATTTATTCATTTGCTTCGTATGTAAAATTAAAGATTTGCATTAGGAACTTGAAAAAAATTAGTGCAGTAGAAATACATGTAAAAATATAAGATGATTGCTTGATTATCATTTAATAATTTCAATGGATATTAGTATAGACTATAGAGGTTCATTGAGTTTTGCCTTCTCTTTTCATTTTTGAGGTGTTTATAGGTTCTAGTGCCAATTGGGTTTGGCACAGAAGAAATGGAAGCTGTAATATTGGCTGATGTTCTGCGCCGGGCTGGTGCAGAGGTAACAGTGGCATCAGTAGAGCAGCAGTTGGAGGTTGAAGCATATGGAGGCACTAGGCTAGTTGCTGATACTTTCATCTCTACTTGTTCCACCGAAATATTTGATCTTGTTGCATTGCCGGTTAGTATTAGCTTTCCTTAGTATTGTTGATATCATCTGATCTGTTTAATGAAATATCCGTCATATATATGTATCTGTTACAAGCTGTGAAGATTCACGTGAAATGCATTTTCTGAAAGTCAGTATAACTGGCTCCACTGCTTCTTTTACTACTCATATCCTCTCTCCACTTCAATATTTCTTTTACTTGGCAACTTCAAGAATTACCAAAACACAAAGCAAATCAGAGATGCCATGTTAAGCTGCGGAGTTGGTTAAAAATTCTGTGTAAAAACACGCAATTGGGTTATACTTAAGTAGTGTGTTTAAAGAGTCTAGATTTCATGGTAGTAATGGTCCTTCCCCATCTAGTGAAATGAAACTCGATTTAGTTGAGGCTGCATTGTTACAATTGATGCATGAGCTTGGAACTGATTCAACTGTGAAAGAAGTGCCAGCACAGGGATACAATGATTCAACTGATTCAGTGATTAATAGGCTTCATGCTGTTCTATTGATGCATTTTCGTTCTTGTAGAGATTTTTCTTTCTCTACATAGACTTTGTATTTTGTATCTCTGATAATGTAGCTTACAGTTATTTCATCACAGTTCTATCTGTGTCAATATCATAGGTGGAAATTTAATAACTGATGTATAGACTTGATATAGGGAGGAATGCCAGGTTCTGCTCGTTTAAGAGACTGTGAAGTTCTCCAGAAGATCACAAGCAGGCAAGCTGAGGAGAAGCGACTTTATGGTGCCATATGTGCTGCTCCAGCAGTCACTCTTTTGCCTTGGGGTCTTCTCAAGAGGAAACAGGTGACTATTGCATTTAGTTTATAGGGTTTTCTTTCTTCACTGTGTCTTTTTTCCTGGTTTGGTTAATTGATGCAGTGTCTATCAAGACCACTTGTCATCCTGCATTTATAGACAAAATTTCTTCCTTCCGGGCGGTGAAAACTAACACACAAGTCTCTGGAGAGCTAACAACAAGTCGTGGTCCTGGCACTTCATTTGAGTTTGCCATATGTTTAGTGGAGCAGCTGTTTGGCGAGCCTGTTGCCAGAGAAATTGGAGAACTCTTGGTGAGTGAATGAATTATTGATATTCTTAAATTCTTTACTGAACTTCTAGTTCTAGACTTCTTCTTCACATATAACTTTTAAAAGAAAATATCAAAGCTGAGCTGACTGGTAACTGGATCATTCATGGATTGTTATTTAGTTATGTCATCATTCTATCTAGTTTGTATTGGGCTGAGGTACTGGAACCAATTCGATCATGAACTATATTGCTAGTTAGGTTCTGAGGACATGTTTAACTAAGAGATGCAACTTATTTATGGTTTCCCCATTGCTTCCAGCATTGATTTGAGAGGTGGAAAATGGAGTTCTGTTCTATTTCTAGGATCAAATATGAAAAGAGTGTTAAGAGAAAGTTGTTTCTTGACTCAGTTTACAAGTTCAATTGAACAGGATTCAACTAAATTTCGGAGGGCTTGTGCACAACTGGCAATTGTGAAAAACCTTTTGTGAACACTTCATTATTATTTGGCCTTTGATTTGTTTGTATCTGACTTACATCGTTTATCTGATTGGGTTGTTTGTTATACTTAGGTTGTTCTCATAAAACTTCCGTACATTTGTGTAGTTGATGAATCCTGCAGGTGATGACCCAAAGAGACAAGAATTCAATGAAGTTGGATGGTCTCTTGATCGCACCCCCCAAGTAAGCCTTCCTTGTTTTTGCTTTATATATCTGGAACTTAAACTGTAATTACAGAATTGATTTCAGTAACAATGCGCTCACCCCTATGAGTTCTTTATCTTGTGCATAATGTCGAAGGAACTGTTTAAGGGTCTTAATGAATGTGCATTTTTCTTATTCGGTGCTTATCCATTCATCGTTCTGGCATAACGACCATACAAATTCATGTTTTTAATGCTGTGCTAAAAACATCTCGGTGTCAGTGGTCATCTTCCGTTGTTAGGAATTCAGGAAATGGTTTCTTTATTCTTTTCTTCCCACCTTGGGTTATCAATTTATTAGTGTTGCCTTGCAGCTCTGATGCTGGTACTGCTCCAGTTGTTACCTTGTAGGTGAATATGTCTAGCAAGTGACTCTGGTTAATGTGAAACTTGTTTTTGACTTTGGGCAAGGTTTGTTGCGAATGTTATCAACACTAGGGTGCATACATGGAATTTGTTCTTGATATTTATTTTTAGGAACAATTACACGCAGGTGCTTGTCTGACTAGATGAGAGATTGTACTTGTGTCCTAGGATTAATGATGTTTTCGTGTGAATAATTTATTTCCCGCGACATGTCAATGTTCTCCATCTTCACAATTTTGTAGGTTCTAATTCCAATAGCCAACGGGTCTGAAGAAATTGAAGTGGTTACCTTGATAGACATTCTAAGACGAGCAAAGGTGAATGTTGTGGTGGCTTCAGTGGAAAAATCAGCACAAGTTTTGGCATCAAGTGGAACAAAAATTGTTGCAGACAAGTTGATAAATGCTGCTTCCGACTCCATATTTGACTTGATTATCCTCCCGGTGAGGCTAAGTCCTTATATTTTAACCAGCATTTCCACGAGTTCTCCAAAAAATTTAGGCAAATGTACCTATTACCAACTCATAAGTGAGATGATTTTTATAGGTCCATCACTTGCTTTGATAATTAATTGGTTCTTATTCTCTAGGGAGGAGCTGCCGGGGCTGAACGGCTGCACAAGTCAAAAATTCTGAAGAAGTTGCTCAAGGAACAAGAGTCAGCTGGAAGAATATTTGGTGCAATCTGCTCTTCACCTGCAGTCTTGCAGAAACAGGGGTTAATAAAGGTATGATGTTGGCCATTTGTATGTCTTAATTTTGAGAGAAGAAGTTCAATTTACACACTTCCTTAAACAGGACAAGAAAGCCACTGCACATCCTGCTGTCTTAGACAAGCTCAAATACGGGGTAAATGATGCTCAGGTAGTTATCGATGGTAAACTCATCACAAGCCAGGGACTTGCTACAGTGATACAGTTTGCACTGGCTATTGTGAGCAAGCTTTTCGGGCATGCAAGGGCAAGGAGTGTAGCAGAAGGTCTTGTCTATCAGTACCCCAGGAGCTAGAAATGCCAGTCCTGAAAACCTCAGAGTGCCCAAGTATGTTAAAGGGGCAACTCAAATCGATGGATTACATACATACTTCACCGGCAAGCAACTTGACTTGGTAGCAGATACAACAAGCTCGAGAGGAGATTTTCCTAAGTCTACCAAAACCAATGGTAGTCGAGTCATTCCAATCCAGTAGCCAAGTCAGCGTTCATCTGCAATTGGGGCAAACTGGGTGGATATCTCAACCCAAGATGGCTTATAAATCACTTATATATTTTCCCCTTTTCTTGACAGGATTAGTCCTAACCTACAATACAGAGTTCCTACTAGATCCTTTAACCTGGCAATAGGGCATTTACTATCACTCAGCCAGGTCGCACTGGAAAGAGTGATGATCAAAGTAATGACGCCAGTTATGGGCAAATTGTTCTTCGCCTCATCTCTGTCTCATCTAGACACTATATAGCACCCCCAGCCCACAAGTTTCTTTTCTTCGTTTAGTTTGGCCTCCAGAATCATGATTTTTGCCATTCAGAGCATACAGAAAGAGGATTGCTGCTCTCGTGCGTTGAATGGTGATCTTGGTGTGTACTAAACAATAGATTCCATTATGGATTTGTATTGTTTTTTCACTTCTCTGGTGATCTTGGTGTGTACAAGGAAATAAACAATCCAGGAGGAATGCTAGAGTACAATTCATTTTTGTTCATGAGCATTTTGGAGACGAGATGAGTTGATTGCATTTAGTTGAAGCAAGCCTTGCAAAAGTAATAAGAAAGTAGAATTGTTGGTTCATAGATATCTTATTATTTTTACAGAGAAAAGCTACCTCCAAATATGTCTCTCTTACCTAGATAACTATGGAACTGATACATCCTGCTTGCATAGTGCCTCTATGACTAAAATGTGTGAAGCAAATTAAAAGTACACAGAGGAATTCATACAAGCAAATCTCTTACATAATGTACATAAATGGGTATACCATCTCATTCCCATACATAAAGTTACCACACATGTGAAGAAGGTAAATCTGAATCAGATCATAACTAGCAATCCCATCCACCTAACTATTTGCCTAAGCTTGTAATCAGCAATTTTCGCTTCAACTCGTCGTTCTTCTACTAAGGTCCTGTCAGTGTCCTTCTCAAGCATCTTAATTTATATCCACATGGCATATTCCTTTTATCGGTTAGCTGCAATTGCACAGAATGGAATGGTTAGCAACACCGGCAATCTACCAGACAGTAGACAACCACGTTTAACTAATAGGAGTAACGTGTTTTTAGTCTCGCAGCCTGAATGTGCAATTACTCCATCCACTCAGGCAATTGATGACATAAACATAGCGCATTTCATGGAAGCTTTGCTCATTTTGTTGATTAGTAAGCATGTACATTATTTTTACTCTTCCTTCAGACCAATTATTAGTACTAAAAGAATTCCGTACCTGATTTTTCTGCTTCTCAATAATTTCAGCCTATACGAAAAATCAAAAGTGAAAGTTACAATATGAACACTTCACAATGCCATTGCAGTAATTTTATGATCGCCAGCCATTTGACACATACCTGTTTCTTCCGCAACTCTTCATTACTTTTTTTTAGCTTTGCCACTTCAGCTTCCAACTCTAAAGTATAGGCCTGTCATATCCCAGATGAAGGTGCAACTAAGAATTACATTCACAACATAAACATTTAACAAATTCAAGTTGTTATTGATGGGAAACCAAAGTTTGTAGCCTTGTTACAACCAACTACTTCCTCTTTCTCACTCTCAAAATCCCCCACTTTTGTAATAATCTAAAACAAAAATTCAAAGCTGCAACTGAGTAAACATGCACATCCTAAAATCCAAACCACACTCAAAGTATTATTTGCTTTGCCAAGCAAACTTATTAATCCCTGAATAACACTGTCAGCTTTATCAGGGCTCGTTATTAAGATTATCAGCTTGATAAAGCATATAAGGGAGCTGTTTGAAACAGATGTAATAATGTGTGAAAATTTATCAGCCATTGTTAGAAACTAATAAAGAAGATTGTGATAAGGCAGAAGTCTACATTAAACACCAAGATAATGCTGTCAAAATCTTCAGCTCTTTTACTCAAAATTGCACGAGTCATTTTCATTATACAAAGTTGTTGACCAAGTGTCATATTAATTAGAAGTTGAGTAAATCCTATGAATGTAATGGTCCTCAAGAATCAGAAGCACAAGAAAATATTGTAAATCATCAGATAATAGCTCAACATATAAGTTCACCTGCTTCCGAGCCCTTGATCTAGCTGCAGATTCTCTGTTCTTAATCATCCTCCTATGCCTTCGCTCCACAACTTTTTCCAAAGAACTACTGGATCTCCTTCCCCTTCCACCTTCACTAAATGCATAAGGGGAAGGTGAAAGAGACGATGTATCCACATTGCTCCTTGCAACAAAATCGTTTCCAGGGGATCCTCCTTTTGCTGGTGAAACTCCATTATGAAATCCTGTCATCCCCATAACTCCGCCTTGAGCCATATTTGCATTTACAAAAGGACTGGACATTCCAACAGCAGGAGCCCTTGTTCGAGGGCTAGCCAGGTGACCATTGTTTGATAACTGCATAGGAGATGCAAATGCCACTGTTGTTTGCTTGGGGAAAAGAGGCTGTTGCTGCTGAGGTTGTTGTTGCTGTGAGGCTGTGGGACCAACCACATTCAACATGTTATTGGCTGCAATTTGATTAATCAACAGTCCAGTGTTTTGAGTTGGTTGCTGAAATGCTATGTTGAAACCATTGTTGTTGTTCTGTTGACTTAAACCATTGTTAAATGTAATACCACTTGAGTTTGAAGTAGATTGCGTATCTTCTCTAACTACACCTGCTTTCACCAGAAACTCCTCCAATGTCATTTCTCCCAAGGTAGACTGCCTCTGCCCAAAGTTTGATTTCCCAGTGTCACTTCCGTCTTTGGTACATACCGTAGTTTCTTTTTGAAAGTTTCTCCATACTTCATCAACAGTTTTCTGACTAAGTGTCCGAGGTAATGTCAAAGAACCTTGCCTCTGTAGATTTCCATTCCCATCTCCTCCTCCGCCAGTAGAAGATGTCACAGCTTGAGACTCTTCAGCTGTCCAAATGCTTTTCAACAGTTCCTCCATATTTATTGATCCAAAATCTTTTCCAAGGCCACTAAATGTAGTTTGAAGCTCATCAAACGTCAACGAGTATATCGAAGATTGCCTAGCCAAAGGGAAATCACCATTACCAATTGACTTCCCCCCGTTGCTCTCCAGCTGTGGCGTGTCAGCAATGTTCTTGAAATTCATGTAAGACCCCATGTTACTAGAACTCAAAGGGTATTTGAGTATCTGATAAAAAAGACTCATTAGTACAAATTTTAGCAGTTAAAGTAGATCAGTGGCAGCTGACCATTGGAACCTTTTTCTTTTCTTTGCTAGTGTTTGACCATAGATTTTAGGAGTAAATTTGGAATATTTATCTTCAAAAATCTATTCGGCCATGAATTTTGATCAGATTTTGAATCTTCAAATATTTCAAGTTCCCAAAATCCGACTCAGACTAGTTTTTGGATTTTTGGACTTTCCACTCACATAACTTCAATTTTTTTCCAAGTAAAATACATGTTCAAACACAACTTCAAAAACTCGATTTTTCAAGTTTCAAGTTCAAAATCTATGGTAAAGGGAAACTTAATATATGTGTCAAATCCAAGAAGTACAACAATTAAACCCATAGATTCAGGAGACATAATATTCACCAAATTAACAAATAACAGGACTAATTGAATTGACAAGTTTTAAGATTATTTTTTCATAATAGAAAAGAGCAAACATCAATTCCATTACTGTCTCCAAAGAATTCAAATCATTCTTGAGTTATATTAAACCATAGATAACTTATGATAGACCATATTAACTACAAACTCAAGGATAACAAATTGTTCTGCTCCACCAACAGAGGACTGCTTTTTCCGGGTTTAGCTTGACTAATCCGTATTTGGGCAGCGTAAAATCGCTCCCTACCAAGTATTTTTCCATACCCGGGCTCAACATCGAGACCTCAGGTTAAGACATCCAATGCACCACATCATAAAAGATGACTATATTGGTTGTAAGATATGTGAATCCACCTGTCCAACAGATTTCTCTAGTGTCCAAGTTTATTTATGGCATGAAACAACACCCAATATGGGTCTAGCTTATTGACAAGTTTGGTCTTCATAGCCAAATTGAAGATGTCCACTAGAAAAAGATGCAATCTTTAAAGATCTTACTTTACCATAACTTTTGAATAACTAAAAAATCATAGATCAATATCTGGTTTTAGTTTTTTTACAAAAAAAAAAAACAGATCAATATCAGTATTAGCTCAATTCAGTATAACACATACTAAACAGTCTTTCAATACAATGGATCCAAGATTTAACCATCCCAAAAAAACCCAAAACCAAAATTCATCCATCCAACATCATCTATACTTAAAATATACTTGATCAATAAAAGAAACTGCATATTAATACAAAGATTTCAACTTTATAAAATCAAAAAAAGAAAAAAGATTGATAATTTGTTGAGATGTTGTTAGGATAGAGACAAAAGAAAATAGAAAGTGGAGAGACAACTGTACTCTTGTATGTGCAGAAGAAATGGAAGGGAACAACAAGGAAGAGCAGCAGCGTGTCGTCTCCTTCTTCTTCGCTGATTTAGGGCTTGCTGGAGTCGACAAGTGTCTTCTCTTCTTACACCTTACCCACTCTTATAAAACGCCTCTTTCTTTATTTTTATTTTTTCATTGGTTTTATCGTCCAAATTTACGCGACACACTTTTATTTCTTTTATTAGTATGTAATAGCATATTTCCAACATAAATTACCGCAATTAATAGCGGAGCTAAGACTTTTAATAAGGGATTCAAAATCTGAAGAACTAAACACACGAACTAATCGAAGGGAGTTCGACATCTATTATATATATATAAAAAAATAATTTTAATCATTCATAAATAGTAATATTTTCCGCAAAATGGGGTTCATCAGAGTGCTGGCTCCACCCCTGACCGCAATATAATATTCCTTTCATTCATTTTTACTTATTACATCCATTAAGATAGTAATTATTGATATAGGTATTTTATCAAATTATCCCCTATAAAATGATGTCTTGGAAAAAATGATTTGAAAAATAAGTTATTAATGTTGTGGAGAAAACATAAAAAAAATCTTGATATATCAAAAGTGACAAATAAAAATAAAAATGCGATAAAAATTAATTTGAAGGATTACTAAAAAAATTGATGTAGATATCGAAACGTGGACCAATGAGAGAGCTTTGATTCTCGATGTGGGTCTGGCCAATGAGATATATCAAAGTGGAAGAATTGGTGCCGTCAATTCAAGCTTTTCCGACAATGAAACAGAGGGTGCTTGTTGATTTGTTTACTCTTTTTGTCTAAAAAAAGAGCACGAGGGTTAAAGTTATTATATTCTGGTTTCATTTTTTTTAATACTTTAAATAAAATTGAAATTATAGCCACATAAAAAGCTACTAATTTTCTTAGAAGTATTTGAAAATGTATAAGAAGATTATTGT
The DNA here is from genome assembly GCA_029582685.1 of Solanum piurae. Classification (NCBI taxonomy): domain Eukaryota; kingdom Viridiplantae; phylum Streptophyta; class Magnoliopsida; order Solanales; family Solanaceae; genus Solanum; species Solanum piurae. The sequence continues at coordinate 8,432 of JAJOOO010004813.1, read as the reverse complement.
CAGGAAAAAACTTGATGTAAAATAGAAATAATATCAAAGTTTATTTCTTTTTTGAATTTAATATTTGTTCAACATATTTATGTATTTTTATTTTATTGATTTAGACTATTTTTCATAAAAGGAAAATTCAAATGTATTTCAAATTTCACATTGTTGTTTCCTGGTACTATTAGTCAATCTCACATATGCTAGATGGGCGAAATTATTTTCATAATATTCTTTTTGAGCTTTTGAATTGTACAAAAAGAATCAATCATTAATCTCTCTTAAGAAAATTGAAATAAATTAATGTAGATCGATAGTATAAAATAACTTCTTGGTGTATAGGGAAATATCGATCTTGTTCAAGTGGATGAATAGTGTGTCAACACGTGCGTAGAGCAATTGATGAGCATACTTTGATTTAAAAATATTGAACAACATTTTCGAAACCAAACATCATCTGGTGTGACGTCTCACCAACATAAGCCGTCTAGATTCAAAGAAATAGTTTCATTCAACTTTTTTTTACTGTAACTTATTTACTGTCAATTCATTACAAAATTGATGTAACTCGTATGCTTTTAAATTACTTTGATAAATTCAACTGCATCATATTACAGATAAATATTTGATAACATATATTCCATATCCCGGCTAGAGCTGCAAGTCATTTCAAGTTAATAAATTCTAAACTAAATAATTTATATATATTTATTGAATTTTTTATAATAAATATGACAATTGAATTAAAATTACTGAATTTGATTGAATCCGTTTGCTTTTCTCTGATCCATCTAGCATCTAGGAGTGTGGAGAAATGGACAGCCAGTCATTTATTTATTTAAAATAAAGTTTTACTGGCCAACAGCATTAGAGTAATTGATACTCCACTTTGCACTTGAATACTAAAAAACGAATCTGTGAAAAGAAAAAACAGATCATATCATAGCATGTGAAAATAAAGAAGAATGTGGTGCCTACGTGCAGTAGACACAATATAGTGGATTCTAGTCAGGTCATAAATCACAAATATGGTAAAATATTTTATCTAACCTGCAATAAACTTGTGGCTTCTAAGTAAACGATGCCACATTTTAACCGACACTAGTGATAAGTTGATAACAAATAACTGGAGTAACTTTTAAACTTTACAAAGTAATATCTAACCAGTCTTATAAATTTGTGAGGATATTATATTTAGACATTCGAATTAAATCTTATTTTGCTTCAAATTTTGTAAAATAAGAAATAGTATGTGTGTTTTCATTCATTTATTTGGTAGTTAAGTTAATCAAATAAAACCCTAAGCATTATCCATTTGTGGTTGAAGTGTATAATTAAAGGGAATGACATATTTTCTGGGGTTAAACTTCTAACTATTTACTAAAAGAGAAATGAAAACATGTGCAATTTTTTTCTTCAAAATTTGAATTAAAAGTATCTAATTGAAACACTTGATTAGAAGTTGAGGTGTTCGAATGGAACATACTAATTCGAGTATTTAAATGAAATATCTTGATAAATTTAATGATGTATTAAGCCTTTTAAAAAATGATGCAAAATTTTAACATGGAGGTGTGGCCATCCACTAATTTAAAGAAAATATGGAGAGTAGGGTGCCTGCCATATCTCAATCAAGGCTGTTGAAAGTGTTGAAGTGACGATTGAAGGCAGCAAAAATCTCATCTTCCTAAGAATAAAATACTCAAAATTGGTTGAGAAATAGGTATTCTCCCATTCCTCTAATTAACAATACGATATTAAATTGGTCTTTTAGTTTATCTCCACTATATTTAATAATAAAAAAACTCATCAATTCAGAAAGAGATGGCCTACCCTATATTTATTTATTTTAATCTATTTGAAGTTTCTTCCTAGTTAATGTGATGAGAAAAGCTGAGGCAGCTAGCTATCTTTTTTTTCCCCTTGGGAAAAAAGTACATAAATTTTATATATTTGGGGTTAATTACATCTTATTCGAAAGTTTTCACAATTAAAAAAAATCCAAAATTTTCATTGCTTTCAAATATATTTCTTGATTATCTGATACATTACAAATGATATCCGAGAGGGATATGGATGTATTCGAGAGGGCTAAGGATGATTGAAGAGGGAAATTTTGTAATTTATTTAAATGGTAGGAAATTTTAGAGATTATGTTATCTTAAGTTGTGTATTTATGTAAAAAAATATTTTAAAAAAATAGAAGAAGAACCAATTAGGGGTGTACAAAACCGAACCAAATCGGAAACCGAGTCAAACCGGAAAAAAAACCTGACTAATGGTTTGGGTTGACTTGATTTGGTATTGGAAAAAAAATCCGACCACACTTGGTTTGATTTTAACTAAAAAAAGTCAACTCGAGACCAAACCAACCCGACATTATGTATATAATTTTTAAAATTTATTTTATACATTAAAGTATTTACTTTGATGTAATTTCTAAATATTACTTATACGTTTTCATAATTTTTATCTTTTAACATATTTTTTCAAGTTTTTTTAAACTTAGAATTTTGAATGGTCCAATAAATGTTATAGTCCATAGATATTACTCATATTAGTAACTCTAATAAAGCTCAATTCAAAATCAAATCAATATTAATGCAAACAAAATAAATGAATTCAATACTAAGAATGACAATAATGTTGAATATTTGTTCTCTAGTTTTACATTGGTTTAGACATTTAAAATACATAACCTAATTTTAATTTTTCTCTTTAATGTTTAATCATGTAATTAATATTTATTAGACTTATTTTAGCATGATTTAGTACTTTTAAATTATGATCATTTTTCATTATGACTTATCAATTTGAAATAATTATTTTATGCACTTTCATTATTATTTTTTATTGAATATTTTAGTGTCAACACTTGTCATATTTTGTGTTAATTTCTTAAGAAACACCTTAGATAGTTGTATTTTGGTTGGACTAAAGAAATATTTGGAGTACAGGTTAATTATATGTTTGTATGAATACTTTACCGGAAAAATCCAAAAACCCAAAAAAAATCTGAGGTTTATTAGTGCGGTTTGATTTAAAAATTTAAATATGTGACACAAATGGTTTGGTTTGGTATTTGAAAAACCCGAACCAACCCGAGGTTGAAAACCCCAAAAAAATCCGAGTTTTATTAGTTTGGTTTGGTTTATAAATTTAAAATTTTGACACAAATGATTTGATTTGATATTTGAAAAACCCGAACCAATCCGATCATGTACACCCTAGAACCAATTATGGAAGGAACTTTTGGGTAATATAGTTGGACTCATGTCTTAAATTCCTACTGGGCCATTTAAATGGGTTAGTGAACAGTTGGACTCTTGCAACTACCTTTGGGCCTATAAGCCCTTAATATTCTGTACAGATAGTTTGATGGAAAACATTCACTTCTATGTGCCAATTTAACAACAATTTGATGGAAATTTATATTTTGATCTACAACTTGAAACCTCTTTATTAAAGTATCATTAACATAAAAAATAAAATGTGTAGCATATATCTAGTTTAGAGGTAAAAGAAAAATGAAAGTTATAACAAAACTACCCATTTTCAATAATGCAAGAGAATGTCGATGGATAGATTTGCCTCGTGTCCGATACCAATCAACCTAAGAATGTTATTTTCAGGCCGCTTCCAATAGAATCCTTGCAAAATTACAGGCAGAATGTTGCACGATACAAGAACATAAATCAGCAACGCGTTCTTTCCCATCCATTTCAGTACTATGGTCCAGTATTTCGAATAGCCCCATACATCAACCATCACATACACTGCAGTAAACAGCAGTAACACACATATAACTGAAGGAATACAAAGCCTTATTCAAATGCATCCCCAGGCAGTACTCACAAATTACGCCCAACAATACAAGACTAGAGGACCAATAAAGCAAGTAACAATCGCCATTAATGAGCTCAATAGTCCTTCTGGATCGAATGGGGCTTGACACCAAGATGGAGCATTCGGAGGAAGGGGACCGTTGCTAGGGGAATTGACACTACATTCTTTTAATCGTCCATAAATAGGCCTGGTATACAAATGTCGAATTCCCAGTATTTTTTTATTGATCATTCCAACAGCATTACACGCTGGCCCAGTATCTCCCCGTACACCACATTTCACTGAGAAAATCTCTGTTTTCGACAAAGAGATCTGATACTCCTAATCAGGAACATATAAACCGTAGAACAACGAAAGGTATATAACAGTAACCATTATAGTCATGGCACATTGAAGACGATATTTCTTCGTCCTGAATTGACTCTAAAATTAGTAGCCTGAAGCCAAATTTCACATATTGATGCTACCAAAAATGATATAGCAATCCTCTGCAATATGCCCATCCATCTAATGTCCACGATATCTACACCATAAGTTAAATTTCCGAGACCATGAAAATAGCCTCCTTGAAGAAAGAGGCCAATGATGAAAAGCTTAATACCGCGATAGATTGCTTTTCTAGTCGCGATCAGTCTACAGGGCAAGTTCTTGTACGCGAGTGCAAGTGATACTCCAACAATGAAGAGGAAAAATGGCATGACAAAATCCTCCAGAGTTATACCATTCCACGGGGAATGATTAACAGAAGGATAAATTCCGCCAGCATATTCCACGAATATCATTAACACGACAGTGAGACCGCGAAAAATGTCTAGAGAAAGAAGACTGCAACCCGTCGATGTTGGTAGCGAATTCAAATTTTAACATTGTCTTTTGTTCCGTCGCTGGTAATCATGTCAATTCTATGAGAGATATTATTTTTTTCTCCGATAAATTGATAAAATTCCATTTTTCTAATGAAATATAGCTTCGATTTTATGAAATCTCTACGCGTATGTCTACCGAGATAATACTTGTATTTTGAAACGTTGCAACCGGAGAAAAATATGAAGAAGAGGAGTTTTTTTTTATTTTTCCCCTCTAATACTAATTTTAAGGGAAGTCAATAATTCTAAAGTTGTCAAGAAAATAGGTAGGTACCTAACGCCCATATTTATAGTAGTGTAAAACCTAGTTTAACTAGAATTAGAAAACTTATTTCTATATAATTTTCACTACAATCCTATTTAGATATTAATTAGAGAAACTAAAAACATCAATTGTTAAACACTTGCGGTTTCCTAATCCAAACTTGAAAATAATAAGCATATGCATACGTTCGACTTAAAACATTGTCGGAGAAATTTATGTATAAAATAATGTTGTGAGCTTATATAATTTAAGTCTAAAAATACAATTTACATAGCATTAAATTTTGGAAACTTAGGTTTCAGCCTTTCTGGTCAAATTTCCTGACCATTTAGCATTATTCAAAATACAATTTAAAAAGTTTTGACTATTTTAGGTGTTAATTAATTGGTCGATATTCGATAAGCATAATTTTTAGGGTCCTTGCAAGTATGGATTGGGATAGCTATCGATTCGGGGATAATGTAAATATGGGATATACTCACCTAATTAAATTTGTACTAAACGTAATTGATTAATATCATTTTACCATCAATTTTCTTAAATTAGGTTTCATAATTTTTGGAAAAATTTAGAAATTGATTATGCAAATCTTGAAACTTTTTTTTAAAATTATTGTTGTGTTGTTGTTGTTGTTATTATTTATTTTTATTATTATCAAAAAAGAAATCTCTTTTTCTTAAAAAACAAACAAACTAACTAACTAATTATTCATCATTAATCACTTGCGGGCAATATACTGTGTGTAAGACTGATCGACAGGCTTCGAATGAGGCTTTGAAGAAAGAGATAGAGGTTCTCAAGGGCGGATCTTCAAGAGCAAAGATTGGAGAACAGTAAAAGCTGATTTATTCAATTATGCTTTTTATGAAGCGGAGAAAGATATGTTTGAAAATGAATCAAGGGGCTCTTTAAGTTAAATGGTGTTGAAATTTAAAATATCTTTTATATAGTTAACTCATTAAACGAGTCATGTAACTCGTGTTAATAATTGAGTATGATTTGTGATCATTTAGGTTCTAAATAAATTTTAATTTTAATTTTAATTTTTTAAAATATTTTTTAGAAAATTTTGCAGATGTCATGTCATTAAATTGATATCAAAAAAATTATTTTTGGGAGTAATAAACGTGGAAAAACTAACTTGACAAAGTAGAGTCACCATCTAAGTTACTAACTCTATTTCAATTTGTTGATTAATATATGTGATCTTAACATACATAATTACACAAGTATTTAATGGGTAACTCCTGAAATATAAATGGAAGATATATATTTATGAAATTTTAATTGAACGATTTGCAATTATTATGGTAAGAATAATTAGAATTAAAATTTTAAATTATTTACATATAAGGGACTCTCAAAAATTAATTTCATGTTCTTTGTTGTGCTCGTAATTAACTAGGAGTCTAGGACTCGTAATATTGTTTCTAGATGGAAACGAAAGATCACACGTTTTTGGGTGTACTCTTGGATCGAAAAAACAAAATGCATCTTTATAAGTGTTTTTCTAACCCGAAAAAGATACTCTATCAATTTATCAACAATACTTACTATTCCCGTATTAATTTTGAGATCATTGCAGAACTACAATTGGATTTGCTTTAAAATGTCTTCTCATGCTTGACGGTTGCCAATCTTATCCAAATTTTCTTGGCTATTTATATTCGTATATCTTCCATTGTTGAGAATAAATAGGAACCAAAAATAAATATCAAGAAAACTCTTCCTCCTATAATTTTGTGTGTTGAATTTTTCTTTTTTATTGAATTTGATTAGATTAAAATCTTTAATTTTAATTAGAAGAGCTTGCTGAATCTTAGAGAATAAACTTGACTGAAATATATACCAATTTTTTTAATTAATTTCTTACAATATTTATGATAAAAAATATTTAGTAAGATTTTTCATAATACACATGTTAGCAAAGGCATTCAAAAAAAAATCCGCCCATCATTAATACTACTCCAATGTAACACAGTTTCCACTTTCCATGATGGAAAAGGAAGTTAAAAAATGTGGGAGTGGGACCCACCTAAAAATATTTTGGAAAGTAGAAAAGAAAAAGAAGATGAAAATGAGAAAAAGAACAGATTAATTTAAATTATTAACGCGCTGATGTGTAAATGCAAAATACACTACAAGTCTACAATTTGCCAAGTGAAGTCAGCATAAGATGTTTTAACCAATTTCTTCTTGTTTTTGTCTCCCTCAAAACTCCTCTACACTTTTTCAACATCTCCTAGCAAGTTCTAGAAAACTTTTGCTTGTCCTGACACAAGTTCGATATGAAATAAGTTATGTTCTTACGAGTTCTGAAGATAAAAATTATGAACTTGTTATACTTCGTAATACATTATATTAATTATTATGGTACAAAATATCTTCCTAATTTATTCTTTGGTACCAGGGGTATTTTTGGTCATTATTTGTTACTTAAAATGAGTAAGGACGCAAATTAAATATACTGAGTTTATAGGACCCAAACTACCCCCAGCTGGCCCCACCCTTCTTTATATATTGAAGCAATAATATTTTTTTTTTATTGTCAAGTCTCCTATTCAGACAAAAACGGCGGCGCTACTTACCCCACTGTGGTAGGGCCCAATGTCGGAGCACAAAAAGGCCGCTCTATTCAAATACAAATCATGGTCTCCTGACATTCAACGTGAAGAAGTTTGGCTCAAACGCAAGAAGAAGCACTTTCAGCGTCTCGCCGCCGAACGCCGTTCATTGAGCCTCCTCGCCGTCGAACGCCTTTCATTGAGCCTCAACGCCGATGAACTCCGTTACTTGAGCCTGAGCAACGGCGATGAACACCGTTCATTGAGGATCAACGCCGATGAACGGCGTTCATTGAGCCTCAGCGCTGATGAACGCCGCTCATTGAGCTTCATCGCCAATGAACTCCGTTCTATGAGCTTGAGCAACGGCGATGAACGCCGTTCATTGGGCTTCATCGCCGATGAACTCCGTTCTATGAGCTTGAGCAACGGCGATGAACGCCGTTCATTGAGCTTCAACGCTGATGAACTCCGTTCAATGAGACTGAGCAACGCCGATGAACGCCGTTCATTGAGCTTCAACGCTGATGAACTCCGTTCATTGAGCCTCAGCGCCTATGAACGCCGTTTATTGAGCCTCAGCGCCGATGAACGCCGTTCATTGAGCCTCAGCGCCGATGAAGATCGCCGTCGTTCAATGAGCATCACTAACGACGATCTCGATGAACTCCGTGCTTGTTTTGAATTAGGATTTGGATTCGATTCGAATTCTGATTTGGATCCTAAGCTTACCAAAGCTTTTCCCGCTTTGGAGCTTTATCATGCTGTGAATAAGTTATCTCGATCCTCTTCTTCGGTTTCGACGGTAACTTCTGACGGTGAAACTCCGTCATCTGTTGAAACCTCTGTCTCCATTGTTGAACCAGGTAAAATAAAATGAAATTTATCGACACCAAACTAGGCTAA
>JAJOOO010004812.1:0-16918 GCA_029582685.1 Solanum piurae | reverse complement strand
TTGCTTGAGCAAGAAGAGAAGACGTGGACAAAAAAAAAGTTGTTTTTATCTAATATGCTCTTTACTTTATTGTTGACTAAACTAGTTGCCTAAAAAGGACCTATATTTTTTTATTATGTTCATTCAAACCCTTTTTTATTTTCAAACCTTTTTTCCTTTTCCTCAACTTTCTTCTTTTCTAGTTTTTCCTCCTTATTTTATGTAAATATTTATGACCAAAGTGCTAACTTGTCTTTTGGATGCTAGAACTGCTCCATTTTTAATCAGAGGTCTGATATTCAAATTTTGAGGAATGAATTTTTTTATATTGAAAGCGTCACTTCTAAATGAGTTCTGCAACGTGCAATCCGAATTTTGTTGAAGTTAGGTGGAAAATCAAACAAAAAAGTCATGAAAAAAGAAAATTAAAAAGATTGGAGTATATATGAACGTTTATTATATTTAATTTTTGAGATAATTCTCAATTTAGGAATATTTAGTGCTAAAGTCAATGAAGATAATTATGTAATGTTTTTTATCTTATAGATCAAGGACGGATATTTTATTAGAGGTTTCTAGTCTATTTTTGTATGATTATTTTTTTGCACTAGCATTTGTTTACAACGATTAGTTATTATTTTTATCAGATTACTAATTATAAATTAATATTCATGAATAATTTGATTGTGTGATATATTTTACAAAATTAGATTTCTTTTTTTATAATGTTATACTTTTATTTATCAATAATATATTTTTGGAGTATCTAGAATATAACGTTAATTTAGGCTTTGTTTGGTTTTTATTCTTTTTTGATGCTTTTGATTTCTTCCTTTTTGTTGTTTCCCTTGTATTAGATTCTTTCTAACCTTTAAAAACTTGTTATTTTCATGGAAGATTTTTGCTAAGTGATGGGGATATTGTATTTTCGTGTTATCACCGTTCATTGAGAGCAATATTTTGGAAACTTGTCACACAATTTTTTTTATAAAAAAAATGAATTAATATTAGCCACTTGAAATTAAATACGTCTAGAAATTGAATTTCCTTTTTGAAATTTTAAGGATTTGGAATTATATTTTGTGTTTGACAAGTAACTTTTGTTGCTAATAAAATATTGAGTCCCCTAGTTATTTGTAGGTAAATAAAAACAAAAAAAATTTATTTATTAGTTTTAAATAGTGAAGTGATAAAACGATATGGACTATAAGGGTCTATTATACGCAGTCTTACCCTACATTCTTGCAAGAAGTTATTTTCAAAATTCAAATACGTGATTTGGCGATCACATGACAATAACTTTACCAGTAATCGTTATATAAAGATTTCACTTTAAAATAGTGAAGTGAAAATGTAAAAAAAAAAAAGTTTAATTACACTAATATTCCTATAATATCATTCAATTTTGGATCACTTCTTGTATTTTAATATCAAATACTTACGCCCCACTCCAAATACTATGGAAATCTTACTCTTACCCCTAAACTATGTGTATTGAAATATAATTATCAAAAATAAATTAGAATTATATATTATCTATTTATTTATTTATTTAATAGGGGTGCTTAGTGCAATTAACTCCCAAGATAAAAAGAATCTTTAGGTCTATAATTTGGAGAGTTTTGATATTTGGTTCTGGCCAAGAAAGATTTAAATGATTGATATAATTAAACATGCAAATAAAATTAAATTAACGTGTTAATTATAAAACAAGTCAACTAATTGCTAGTTACGTATTTGTATTTTCATTCTCCTCTTCTAAAATCAGCTCAATTATCTTCTTAGCTTCTTTATATAAAAATTGACTTTCTTACCATTTGTACAGTTTAAATGATTACAATTTAAAGAGACTTTTAGATTGAATTTGTATTAAAATATGTCGTTATATTTGTATGGTTATATAATACTTTTGAAATTTGCATGTATCATAACATAACACTTGTGTCACTAGTAAAACTTCTCATTAAAATAATAAAATGAAAAGTTTATAGTGTTGAAGAATCCTACTTTGGGCTCTTACACGATGAATGATCTCTTTATATGATTTGGATAATTTTAACCTCTTAAGCTAATATAGGGGTTGAATTAAGTTCAATGGCTAATTATGATCTTGTCCCCCTCTGCACCTCAACCACTCTTAAATTACCCACGATCCATCTTTTCATCCTTGGAGGTATATATTTAGATAAATTTGGTATCCATTCTTTACCTAGAGTTAGATGTTTTCAAATAAAATATTATATACTAATTAAAAAAAAATCGTTCCACATGAACCAAATAACGTCATATACAAGAAAATAACAAGGTTCTAAACTAAAAAGGACAAAAGTGAAATGAAATGAATAATATTTTTTAAAAATAATTAATAATTATAAATTTCATTCAACATGAAAGGCAAACGAAAAGTCGAAAAATATTAGTTCGATATTCATTTTAGAATTGACTTTAAAAAAGTACTATTAATCTTGTTTTAAGAAAAAATAATATTTTTGGGAGTTTGGAATGTGTAACAATTAATGGAAGAAACACGAGGCAAAGAATGAGAGGTTTCTTAAGGGATGGGCAAAAAGGGGTTTACTTTACTTGCACTTCTTTACTACTTGTATACTTTATTATTCTCTCTCACACACACACCAATGTCCTTCATTTATTGGTGGCGTAGGTGTGTTGACTCATGAGTGATCACTCAAATATTTTACGTTAAAAATTATATTAAAGTTTTGAATGTTTTTAATATTATTTCTAATTTCGTCAGCTTATACTATTACTTTTCTCATCTCAAATTATCTGTAGCAGTTTTTAAAAATAATGTTTGAATCATATGTAGTTTAGAAGCTTAAAGATAAGATTATTTTTAGTAGTAATTATTCTTAAAGATTATAAATACTTTAATAGAATAAATATTTTATGAAGATGAATTTATCTTAATGTATAATAAGATCTTAATTAATATATATTTTTATAAGTGTATAAAAGGATAAAGACGATAGATAATTTAACATCGAGGGAGTATCAATGATTGGGTTACATTGATTTTATTCCTATCACCAAACACTTTAAAATTCATATCTTCATTTGTTTGTTTATTTATTAAAAATACTACTAAAGTTTTTGTATCTGTGGGTCCCTATGTATTCTTGCACAAGTCACTTTGACCAACAAATAAAAAACAGTTGATCATGCAAATGTCATTTTCAGGAAAAATCCAAAAACTCTCTCAAATTATAAAGTTTATGTTTTGGTTATTTTTTAATTAAAAAAACTAATAAGGTATTGTTTGAGTGACAAGAAAATCACGAATACAATAATCAATAATTTAGCGCCTAAAACTAGTAATCTTAATAATCTTATATAGTATATTTATTGATTTTATACGATCCATCAAAGATGGAAATAGGATGTAAATTCATTTTTAACAAGAAATTTTAGGTTTGAGTTTAAGTATAAGAAAAATCACTACTCTCTTTTATACAAGCAAGCTTTCATTCATTTTTTTAATTAGATAATGTGATTTTGATATTAGTGTTTTCATACAACGTTGACAATTAATTAGTTATACAAACGCAAAAGGCTTATGCATGGTTGATGGAAAACAATCATACGAAAGTCGATTGTTATGCCTCACGTCGCCCTTCTTGAACATCTCAGGAAAGGCGCATCGTGTGCATGACAAGTCATATGTTACATGCACTTTTATGATTGATTTAGCTTGACCCAAGTATAACATACCGGAGAGAGATTTGCACAAAAATAGAATTTTTGAGAGACATCATTAATTAAGTTTTAACCTAATTAAATTTATTTATTTTGCAGAAATGGATTCATAACCAACATTAGGTATCGTAGTAAAATCTTGACAAATTATCAAAATCTCAAATTGATGGATAAACCTTGTCTTGTAACATGAATCACTAGATATTTCTAACCAACTATTAATAGATCATTATAATATTGCCACAAATCTTATTAGGTCTCAATTGATGGACAAAACTTGTCTTGCCATAAATCCTGGCTTCTTGAGGAATCACCATAATTTGTATTTGTAGCCAAATTTTGATGGAGCAACAACGATTAACCTGATAAAGGACATACTAACCTGAATGGAAAGAAGAATGACTAACATACTTCTAGATCATTATGCTCTCGAAAAAATGAAAAATGATTCTTAAAGCAAATTACACATTAAAAAGAGAATTTTGTCTTTATATTGCAAAAATGATTTATAGTTGCAGTCAAATTCTAATTAATGATCGACATGGCGAAGGACATACTAACGAGGGTGTATAGAGGAGAATAACTAACATACTTCTAGATCATCATGTTTTCAGAAAAATTAAATAAATGATACTTGATAAATCGAAACATACTTACATATAATACATACACTTTTTACTCTAATGTAACATAATCTAGTAGACAAATTCACGAGTTCTATGGGGCCATAAACTATTTTTTAAAAAGATTCTCTCAATGTTAAAATGTAAATTAAAAGTGGAAAAACAAAGTATAGTAGAAATGAATCATGATGCCAGCTGACTTAAAACGGACTATATGCACAATTAATTATGGCCGTATTTCTCACATGATTTTGAACTGAATTGGGCCCTCAAAATTATTTATTTTTAAATTTTTTATTTGAATTGTCTTCTTCTGGTAAATATTTTTATTTTTTTCTTTCTTTTTCTATTTGTTGAATAATACTTGGTTAACTTTTTAAAGCTTTAGAATAACTTGTCAAAATTGACAAAACATGTCATTCCTTCAAAAGAAAAAAAAATTGTCATAATGAAAGCCTGTATATATCTGTGGAGCATTTATATTTATTAAATTAATGAAAGATAATATCAACCACAAAAAGAATAAAAAGAAAAAGAACTATAGTTGAAATGATTATTTTTATTATATACATTTTAATAACTTGCCATGCAAATCATATATAATCAATCAACTTTATCTAGGTGGGTAATGATTGTATTGTGTTGCTTCAAAAATCATACCTATAAAATTACAATAAATATTCTATGTAAATTTTATATGTAGGGTCTTGAAAAATAGAATATAAGAAGATTTTATCTTTATCTTTATTTTATCTTTTATGAGGTAGAAATTGACTTGAAAGAAAAGAGAAGAATTTGAAGCAACTTATTTTTTTTTTGGTTATAGTATAGTAATATTTTCTATTTAATTCTAAATGATTTTAAAACTTTGTCCCATTGTGTGTTTTTTTTCTTTTTGAAAATTGATAGCATAAACACCTCCCAATTTTCTACTTAATTTCTAGACCAAAGTTTTTTTTTAGGATTTAGTGACTAATGGTTGCAGCGGGACTTCTTTAGAGAAAAAAGAAGTTGCATAAGTTTTTTTTTTTTGAAGGAGTTATTTTCTATTAGTATGTTATAATTATTAATTTTGGTGTATTTTGTATGTTTGAAGGTCCTATACTCCTATTGATACAAAGTGATTTAGAAAGAGTCTTCTTTATCGATGATGATTGGTCATGATATCTATAGCTTTGATTTTTTTCTGCCAAATTCTGATTTTGTTTTGTTTATGCGGATCGTCGCGCCTAATTGACTCGACCATTTTTCCTACCCGTAAACTCTAATTTTGTTTTGTTTTGTACCATTTCTTGAATGATGATACTCAATCCACATAGCCATGCATTAAGTGAATTAATATTTATGAAGTTAAATAACTTTTATGTTCCAACTCTAATAAATCATTCCTAATTACATAACTTTTTGTTAGAAAAAAGAATCCATGGAAAGGGAAAATAATAAGAGCTTGGTGCCATTCTCAAAAAACCTAGACAGTTTTAACACGTAAATTAATACTTATACATAACTTTAATAATTAAAATGGGTGAAAATGTTTTTTAACTATAATTATAAAAGGCAGAAGTCATCGGTGGCACCCTAAACTTGGCACAATCTTTCACTTAGACACCTCAACTGAAGGAGTTTCATTTTAAACACCTAACATAGGGTCCCTATGTGTCACTTTAACACTTTTTGCACAGACTTCTGTTGACCATAAGCGCGTGCAAGACAACCGTTCTACGTGGATTAACTGGCCAATTATATGATGCCAACTATTAAACCTCTTTACACGTCATTTTTTTCAAACTAAAAGAAAAATCGAACCATTTTTTTTTTTTTCAACTTCCTTCATACGATTCTCTCTCTTCTCCGATGAAAACCCTAGGTAAATCTCCCTTCTCTTCACATGTATTTCTTTGTTTTTCCTTCAATTGGTTGTTAGTAATAACCATTGTTGTATTTTATATCACCATTTTTCAGGTTTAAGGTTGTATTGACGAGGTATCGGGCTGTGCGACATTGGAGAAATTGAAGGTAATGGTGTATTTTATTTTCTACCTTTGTTTTTGTTTTCTTCAAGAAGGTGTATATTGTTGTTGAAGGTGTATATTGTTGTTGATTCCGCTTTCTTTATTTTCATTTTTAATATAGGTTTTGGTTGATAAGGGGGTTTTGGGTATTTCCTTTTATTGGGGGTCTTCTTTTCGAGATATGAACAACTATATTTTAACTTATTTTCATCATGGGGGGTGTGTTGTTGGAAACCCTAACCCTACTTACCAACGAGAAGTAGATGTATTTGGTGTTGGCATAGATAAAGATCATTTTAGTCTTGTCGAATTTCTTTCCTACACTAAAGACCTTGGGTATACAAATGGGAAGGGATTTTACTGTGAAGATAACAATGAATTAGTTCAAGTTACTTCTGATACTCAATTGTTAGAATTTGTGAAAGACTTGGTAGATGGTGATGAGTTTCATGTGTATGTGGTTCATGGAGTTGATGAGTTGGAAGAATTTCCTGCTCCAACTGGTCTTTTACCATGGTCTGATCCTGTTGATGAATCTGTGGGTATAAATACTGAGGGAACTGTGGAGAATGATTCAGATTTGAATGGAATTGATACAAAACTGCCTGGAGGTGATACAAATCAGAATGAAGATGAACCAGATCTACCTAGTAGTGACACAGATGTAGATGCTATTCCAGATGAAGATGATTTAGATGTTGATGAAAAATTGAGATCTCTTAGGGCTGAAAGGAGAAACAAAAGAAATCCTAATCTTAGGAAGAAAAGAGATAGAGAGAAGAAAACAATAATTGAAGAAGTACCAATAGGTGAAGCTGGTGTGGATAGAGATTTTGAAGATATTGGAATAAATAAGAAGGATAGATATGTTGGCAGATTGGGAGGAGATGAGAAGTATATTGATAGCTCAGAATGTGATAGTGATGATAGCACTGATATGCTAGATGCAGAAGCTGTTGGAGGTGTTGATCTACCAGGCAAGAAAGAGCAAAAAAGTCAGGTATGATGATGAATGTATTGTTGCTATTTTTGAACTTGGAATGATTTTTGAGAATGCTAAGGAATTTAGAAAGGCTTTGGCAAAATATGTTGTTGAAAAAAATTATCAGATTAAGTTAAGGCCTAATGAAGCTCATAGAGTGAGAGCTAAATGTAAATTCAAAGAAAAATGCAAATGGTTGTGCTATGGTGCTATTGATAGAGATTCTGGTAACTTTATGATTAAGAATTACTAGCCTGTACACAAGTGTTTACCATCAAATAAGAACAAAATGTGTACAACTAAGTTCCTAGCAAGTAGATTCAAGGATGAAATAACTAAACAACCATCTTTGAGGATTTGGAAAATACAAGAATTGTGTAGGGAGGAGTTAGGCCTGCATGTGGATAGAACAATTTGTTACAAAGCAAAGATGATGATTCTTAGAGAAAACATGGGTGACTGAAATATGGAATTTGCAAGGTTATGTGATTATGCTGAAGTCATAAAACAAACCAATCCTGGTAGTTCTGTTTGGGTAAGGATGGATAGAGAAACTGTACCAGGAAAGAATTTATTTGTGTACTTCTATGTATGCTTGGATGCATTGAAGAAAGGGTGGAAGGAAGGATGTAGAAGAATAATAAGATTTGATGGATGTTTCTTAAAGGGTGCTTGTGAGGGTGAACTTCTTGTAGCAGTTGGAAGAAATGGAAACAATCAGATGTTTCCTATAGCCTGGGCAGTTGTGGACAAGGAGACTAAACATAGCTGGAGTTTCTTTATCAACTACTTGAAAGAGGACCTACAGTTGGGTACTGGACAGGGTCTTACTGTAATGTCAGTTATGCAGAAGGTAATTGCCTATTACTTTTATAATTGTAGATATGTAGAAATGTATTTTCTTTCTTGAATTGTATTGGATTGTATTTAATTGTAGGGTCTTCAAGCAGCTGTTGATGAACTGCTACTAAATTCTGAAGTTAGAATGTGTGTTAGACACATCTGGTCTAATTGGAGTAAAAAATGGAGGGGAGAAGAAAGGAGAAAATAATTCTGGAGATGTTCCAAGGCAACTTTTGAAGTGAAGTACAATGAGGAGCTTTACAAAATGAGCAGACTTGGTAATGAAATTAATGATGATTTATTGCATTATCCACAAGTGTCATGGGTTAGAGCATTCTTTCAAGAGCATTCCATATGTGATGCAGTTGAAATAACATGTGTGAAACCTTTAACTCATGGATCTTGTCATGTAGACACAAATCTATAATAACCATGTTGGAGGAAATTAAGAGAAAATTAATGACTAGAACTGTGGATATGGTTAAGTTTGCTGACACCTGGATATGTGATATTGCACCTATGGATAGACTTATGTTGGAGGAGAATAAGGAAAAGTCTAGGGCATGCAAGGTGCTTTGGAATGCTGATGCTGGGTTTGAGATTGGAGAAGGGCAATGTAGGCATACAGTCAACTTGACTAATAGAGTTTGTAGCTGTAGAACTTGACAATTGAGAGGCATTCCATGCCAACATGCTATTTCTGCTTTGTACCACATAAAACAGGAACCTGAACCACTTGTGGAGCATTGGTATAGGAAGGATACCTTCTTAAAGACTTACAGTCATTTCATTCAACCAATTTCAAATATGAAGATGTGGCCTGAAACTAACAATTCAAGGATTGAGCCTTCTGAACCTAAGCAAATGCCTGGTAGACCTCCAAGAAATAGAAGAAAGAGTAAAGATGAACCAAGAAAGAAGTATGGAAAGATGTCCAAACAAGGGTTGAAAATTACTTGTTCCAAGTGTAACCAACAAGGCCACAACAAGAAATATTGCAAGGTAAAATAATTTATTATTTGTTTGTGCCTTTTTAAAATTCTTGTTGAATGTAATGAACAAACTTTATGTTTGATATTTAGGTTGGTGCCCATACTTCACAACCAGCTAGCCACAGTTCACAATTTACTGCTGGTCAAAGTTCACAAGGAAGTTGCCATCCTGAACTAACAAGCTCCTGCCAACCTGGACCAACAAAATTCAACCAACCTGGATCAACAACATCAAACAGTCATGCTTCTTCAACAACAGTTTGTGGTGATACCAGTAGAGTTAATAGGGCAAGGGAAACTGCAAAAACAAGCCAACCACCACCATTTGTGGATACAAGTATTCCTGTTACAAAAGGCATAATCAGTCAACTACCTCCAAGGACAAGACAAACTGATGGACAAAAAAAAGGAAGAGTTGCATCTGGAGAAGATTTTGCAAGAGGGGGACCAAAGAGGCCAACTAATGGTGGATCAAGTAATGTTGGATTTGGCATCTACACAAGTGCAAGTGGAACCCAAATACTAAACGTAAGTTTGTCACAAACTGTCTCTTAAATGAATGCAAGTTTATATATTAATTTTGGTTTTTTCTTCAAAAAACAGCCTGGGACTTCAAGTCAAAGGATTCTACCAACAGGTTCAAGTTATAAGGATGCAAGTTTAACGGGTATAGACCTTGGATTTAAGCCTAGAGGCTTGAGATTGAAAAACAAGGATGCTGTCACCACTTCCCAATTGCAGCAAATGGCAAATAAAAAGAAGTAACACCAACTTAGAATAGGTTGATTTTGGGCCCTTATTTTATTCTAATATTTTTAGAGTATGCTAGCTTTATTTTGGTACTATTAAACACTTTTGTGAAGGTTGTATGTAGCTTTTGGTACATTTTTTTGAAGGTTGTAGCCTTGAATGGTATGTAGCATAATGCTAACTCTGAGCTCATTATGGAGCATGTAATATAATTGTCTACGTTTTGTGTAATTTGGGTGTTACATTGAGACGAATATGACCAATTGTGTAATTTGGCTATTTGCTTTTGTGTTACATTATGAGAACGAATTTGAGATTTGTATGCTGCCAAAAAACCAATTTTACTGCAACAACAACATAGAATTTCATTGAATCCAAAATGCACATTTACATCGAAAATTTACAGCAACAACAACATCAAAATACTACTAGATCGAACACCAAATACTACTAGACTGAACACCAAATACAACATCAAAATACTACTAGACCGAACACCTCAAGAACACTAACAATTAGGCTTCAATTTCCATATTCCAAACATCAGCAACCTAGTAGCAACGACACCAACAATAAATATATTTCTTGCTCGCTTTAATTTTTCATCAAAAGCATTGACTTTCTTCAACAATCCCCACATTACCCTGTTTGCTTGTGGAGGGTGTCGATCTTCATACCAAAAAAAATAGTCACAACCACCCATTTTCTATAAAATCAATAAAAAGAATTAGAATCCAACAATTAATCAAATAATTGACTTGAAAAAAAAGGGAAACAAATAATTTTACCTTTGAAATTCTACAAGTAAAAAATCTACGCCCTGGATTTAGTTGGGTCCATGAAGTCTTTAATAGTGCTTCATTACCACACCTACAATTTCGACCTTCATCCACAGATGCCATGGAAGAATTGAAGAAGCTCGACATGAAAGTATTATGGGCCAAGAATTAAAGAAAGGCTAAAGAAGAGAGAAATTGGAAAAGAAGAGAGAAATTGGGGTCTTAATTAGGGTATAATTGGAGAAAAAATAATATAAATAGATGATGTGGAGTAATATTACCGTTGGGGACGCCACATCAGACGAAATTTTGTTGTTTACGCGCCTTGAATCAGTGAAAATCACGCGACACTCCAGCTGTGCAAAAAGTGTTAAAGTGACACATGGGGACCCTACTTTAGGTGTTTAAAATGAAAATCCTTCAGTTGAGGTGTCTAAGTGAAAGATTGTGCCAAGTTTAGGGGGCCACCGATGGGTTAGCCCATTATAAAATGATACATATCTATAAAAGATATTCCAAATGTATATGAAAGATATGTTGGAATTTACGGGCTTTATATATATTGTGTAATTATAATACATTAGGTATGTTATTGGTAATCATTGCTATCTTAAAAAGGTCGATTCAGAACAATAGTAAGGTTTAAAATTAAATGAATCTAAAGGACACTTCATAAAGTATGACGCCTTTTATATATTAGTTTCTAATTTAGTGATAATCGTTAAATTAGAAATACATAAAGTATGTGCAGTATAAATAGGGTTATGATCTCTAAATCAAACGTGATGTTTTTTTTAGCTTTCTATCATTGAAAATAACAATACAATTTGCATCTTTACTTGGAAGATCATTTATTTGTTTTCAATGAGTTTAGAACAATTTTACTTTCAGTATTACTTTCTTGATGATTTGATATGACATATAAATCTTGAAAAAATGACGTATTTCATCTTTTTAAGTTCTGATTCTCTCTATATCGTATTTATTATAATTGTGCAATGGTAGATAAATATTTTACTTCCAAACCAAACACAATTAATCTTTAAAACCTAAAAATCTCCAACCAAACTCTTTTAACATATAGTAGTAAATAAAAAACCTGAACTGTCTCTCTCCCAACTAAAAAGGCTTTTGAAAAATGTCATTTTGTGAAACCACCTAGAGCCTTCTTCCAAAAGTAAACAAAAAACAAAAATAGAAGAAGAAAAAAAGCCACACAAAACAAAATAAAAAGCGAAGTTAACGTGAAGAACTTCACTTCTTTTATTTATTTCATTTCTTCTCATACTCCCTCCATTCATAATTATTTGTCCTATTTTAAAGTGACACACCTATTAAGAAAATAATAATTGATATAGTGAGTTTATCATTTTACCCATGTTAATTATGAAGTGGATGAAATAAAAACTTAAAATTTTCAAAAAGTTCTACATTTTTCAAAGTAATAAATTGAGGGTATAGTAGAGAAAAAAAAGTCCGTTCTTTCTTGATTTGTCAAAATGGACAAGTAATTAGGGACAACTGAAAAAGAGAAAATTGACAAGTAATTAGGGATAGAGGGAGTATATTTTATGTTTACTTAATTAGTCATTTTTGATGATAAAAATTAGTTAAGCATTGAGTATGATAAGGTTAACATCGAGATTTATAGTTTAATAATTACTTGTACTTTATTTGTTTTAATTTATTTAACTTGATTCAGAGTATGAAGAATAGATTAATTAATATTTGATATAAATTCAAATACAATTTGTCTTTAATATGTTTCGATGATAAGTGTTAATTAAGTGAAATGTTCTTTTGATTTTTCATAAAGATATCAATACTTTCTTTAGCACTCAACTAATCAAGATTAGTGTTGAAAAATTTCACTTTAATCACAACTACATTGTATCTTTATTAGGAGAATGATAAGCAACAAAAATAGAATTTAGAGTGCTAATTAAGAAATTTATTTAAAAAAAAAAAGAGTATCTCAAGAACTACAAAAAAGGATTAGAAATGAAAATAAAAATATTCTTTATTAAAATAAAAATACTTATAAACTAAAAAGGATTCTGAATGCTTTTAACTTGAATATATTTTTGCTAAATCAAATTATATTACATAAAAGCAAGTAATTAGTAATATCCTTCTGTTCCAATCTATACGATAATGATTAACTAGACACGGAATTAAGTTTTTTTAAAAAAAAAACTTATAATATAAAACAAGTCATAAATATTAATCATCTCATTAATAGCATCAATCTAAAAGTTAAATTATTAGTCAATATAAAAAATGTTACTTTTTAATTTGTTTTTTTTCTTAATTACTATTTAGACAGTCAAATGATCATAACTTTTTAAGTGTAACGCACATTTAAAACTTTAAATTATCACTTAATATAGAAAAATTATTACTCCCTCCATTTCAACTTATTTTTTTTAGTTACTATCTAGACAATTAAAAGCTACTTGCTTTGACCATAATGGTTAACTAGACACGAAGTTAAAAAAAGTCTTTTTTAAAAAAATAAAATACTTATAATACAAAACAAGTCATGAATATTACTTAATACTCTCATTAATAGCATCAAACTAATCCTTCCATTCCAATCTATATGATAATGGTTAACTAGACACAAAATTTAAAAAAAAAGTTTTTTTCTTAAAAAACTTATAAAAACAAGTCATAAATATTAATCATCTCATTAATTGCATCAGTCCTAAAACTTAAATTATTAGTCATTATAAGAAATATTACTCTCTTTATTATAATTTTTTTTTCTTAATTGCTATTTAGACAGTCAAATGATATTTTCTTTGATCATAACTTTTTAAGTGTAACGTACATTTAAAACTTTAAATATCACTTAATATAGAAAAATTGTTACTCCCTCTATTTCAATTTTTTTTTTAGTTACTATCTAAACAATCAAAAGCTACTTGCTTTGATCATAACTTTTCAAATATTCTAAATTGTTAAATATTATGACTTATTATACATTTCATGAAGTATAACTTATAGAATTTTTTATATTATTTCTGAATTTCTAAAAATATCTTAAATTATCAATTACTATGACTTATATTACTTTTTATATAGTTTTAAAACATGCAAACTACATCCAAACTCACATCAAACATTAATTAATTTAATCTTTTTACTCCTAATCAAATCAAATAAATTCAAACATAATTTTTTTTATTGTTATTGATTATAAAGAAAAAAGAATGGATTATTATTTATATATTTTTTTATTTTTCATTTAATATTTGATATTCGTGATTATATTCTACACTAAAAAAAATCTATATTAAAAATAAAATATTCTTAACAAAGACGACTCCATAGCCCATATTCAGAGGGATTCGAACCCAAAATATCAGTTACAATCTCATTCCAATATATAAAAAGAAGAAAAAAAACAAAACAAAACAGCTAAGCATCTGGTCACACAATAAGTTGCCTATAAGTCATATATCTTTGCTTTTTTGTGTTTAGCCCTCCCCCCCCTCCCCCCCCCACTTCCCCATTACAATGGCTTTTTCTTGGATTTTCGATTTCCGTGTCAAGCAAGCATCCATTCCTATCTTCCCTTGCTTAACCGATGGGCAATAGCCCTTCTTAGCTTACTTCATTTCTTTTTTCACTATTATCCAAGTTATCATCAACACCCCACCCCCCTCCCCACACCCCCACCCCTTCTTCTCCTTTTTAAAGCTTTGCTTCACTTCTAATCTTCTCAAACCTAACACCCTTTTCCCCCTTTTATACTTCTCTCTGTTTATTTTGTATGTATCTGTTGTTTCTCTGGTGGGTTTCTTGAAAGGAATCCTGATTTTCATTTTCTTGGTTTTTTGGTGAGCTTTGGTTGTTTTCTTTATTCTATATGTATGATTTTTAGTTTTTTAAACAATAAAAACTGTTTTGGGTATGTTTTGATTATTTTTTTTGAAATTTTTTTAGGCCCCGGAAATGGAGCAAGAGAGTGCACTTGTTCTAGCACCGGCGCCGGCAGGGCCGGTGACGCCGAGGAGAGCAGCGGCAGCTCCGGCGACGTCTTTAGCACCGGGATTCAGGTTTCATCCGACAGATGAGGAATTAGTGAGGTACTATTTAAGGAGGAAGGCTTGCGGGAAACCGTTTCGGATTGAGGCTGTTTCTGAAATTGATGTTTACAAATCTGAGCCATGGGACCTTAGAGGTTTGTTTATCTTTGTGAATTTTTATCATTTTTTATGTTATACTTTTTTTTTTTTTTGGGCAGCTGATATGAATTTTCATTTTTTTGTGATTATATCTGCAGGTTTGCATGTGGTTTCTATGTTTGATTTTTTGTTTATGTTATATGTTTTTGTGGATTTTTGATGAATTGTTTAGTTTTGTAAATTTTACTACATTTTATGATTTTATCATTTATCTGTGTGTTTTTGAGGGATGAGTTAATTTCAATTTTTGCAAAAAAATGGAGCTCAGAGTTTTAAAGTTTTTTTTTTGCAAGTAAGAAAAATGTATCTTGAAGGTTGATTTATCATATAGATTTGTTTAAGGGATGAGTGAATTTCAATTGATTGCGAAAAAGGAGCTCCGAGTTTTAAAGTTTTTCTTTTTGTTGTATGTAAGAAAAATGTATCTTTTAAGGTTGATTTACCATAAAGATTGAATTTTTAGTATATGGTTACAATCTTTGGAGTTTTAATGGAATTTTTTTTGCTAGTAAGAAAAATGTATTTGATATAACATAAAGATTTGTTTAAGGGATGAGTGAATTTCAATTGATTGCGAAAAAGGAGCTTCGAGTTTTAAAGTTTTTTTGGTGCAAGTAAGAAAAATGTAACTTTTAAGATTGATTTACCATAAAGATTGAATTTTTAGTACATGGTTACAAATATTTGGAGTTCTAATGGAATTTTTTTTGCAAGTAAGAAAAATGTATCTTTAAGGTTGATTTATCATAAAGATTTGTTTGAGGGATGTGTTAATTTCAATTGATTGGGAAAAATGGAGCTTGGAATTCTAATGGATTTTTTTAATAAGAAAAATGCATCTTTAAGGTTGATTTAAGATAGAATTTTTAGCAAATGGATACAAATCTTTTTTTGAGTTCTAATGGAATTCTTTTTTGTAAGGAAGAAAAATGTATCTTGAAGGTTGATTTATCATAAAGATTTGTTTGAGGGATGTGTTTAATTTCAATTGATTGCAAAGAAAAATGTAGCTTGGAGTTTTAATGGGTTTTTTTAAATATGAAAATTGTATCTTTAAGGTTGATTTGCCATAAAGATTGAGTTTTTAGTATATAGATACACGTCTTTCTTTTTCGTTGTTTTTAAAGAAGGGTCAGAAGGAATTGGTGATTCGTAGTTTAAGGTCTTTTAGCACTCTAATAAGCTCATGTATGGACAAGGTTTATACTATTATCAGTTTAAAGACATCAGAGAAAATTCCAATGTTCATGCAAAACCCAGTGTAACGCTGCTACATAAGAAATGCATTTTTTCTTTGTCACTTTGTGCAGTTTTTGTTTGGATGTGTTATCAATTGCTTATGTGATAAGACACATTCTTCTCTTGAACTTTGTAGTCATTAATTTTGATGAATTAACTTTTGGTCTTTCTTGTACAGATTATTCATCTCTGAAGACCAGAGATTTAGAGTGGTATTTTTTCAGCCCTGTAGATAGGAAGTATGGGAATGGATCTAGACTTAATAGAGCCACTGGACAGGGCTACTGGAAAGCTACTGGAAAGGATCGTCCTGTTCGCCACAAGTCTGAGACCATTGGAATGAAGAAAACGCTTGTTTTCCATAATGGTCGAGCTCCTGATGGAAAGAGAACTAACTGGGTAATGCATGAGTACAGACTTGCCGATGAAGAATTGGAGGCAGCTGGAGTTGTGCAGGTGCGAATTTGATATTGGAAAATGTATGGATTGTAAACCTACTTCCAATTGAAGTTTTGAATTAATGTGTTCTGTTTGTTTGCGAGGAAATAGGATGCCTTTGTACTCTGTCGAATCTTCCAAAAAAGTGGATTAGGGCCTCCTAATGGCGACAGATATGCACCATTTATTGAGGAGGAATGGGATGACGACACAACTCTCATGGTTCCTGGAGGAGAGACAGAGGATGACGTGGCCAATGGTGATGAAGCGCGAGTCGAGGGAAATGAGTTTGACCAGGTTCATATTCTCGTGATCTTCAATCTACATGAATTGTTGCATTTAATCCAAATATTGCCTATTGCCACTCTCTGCAC
>JAJOOO010004811.1:0-21026 GCA_029582685.1 Solanum piurae | reverse complement strand
GAGAAATAAGACAAGAAAGCTCCTCCAAGCGGTTCAAACTCCAATGCCCTAAAGCAAAATAGCTTTTATGCTCTTCAATCACGAGGGTACAAAAAGAGTGGTCAGCAATTGAGGAATTGCCCAACACTTTCGGCCAAGGAGAAATAAGACAAGAAAGCTCCTCCAAGCGGTTCAAACTCCAATGCCCTAAAGCAAAATAGCTTTTATGCTCTTCAATCACGAGGGTACAAAAAGAGTGGTCAGCAATTGAGGAATTGCCCAACACTTTCGGCCAAGGAGAAATAAGACAAGAAAGCTCCTCCAAGCGGTTCAAACTCCAATGCCCTAAAGCAAAATAGCTTTTATGCTCTTCAATCACGAGGGTACAAAAAGAGTGGTCAGCAATTGAGGAATTGCCCAACACTTTCGGCCAAGGAGAAATAAGACAAGAAAGCTCCTCCAAGCGGTTCAAACTCCAATGCCCTAAAGCAAAATAGCTTTTATGCTCTTCAATCACGAGGGTACAAAAAGAGTGGTCAGCAATTGAGGAATTGCCCAACACTTTCGGCCAAGGAGAAATAAGACAAGAAAGCTCCTCCAAGCGGTTCAAACTCCAATGCCCTAAAGCAAAATAGCTTTTATGCTCTTCAATCACGAGGGTACAAAAAGAGCTCCTCAGATGTTGTGACCGGTATGTTAAAAGTCTTTCTTATTGATGTGTGTGTCTTGTTAGATGCCGATGCTACTTTGTCCTTTGTGACACCTTTTGTGACCATAAAGTTTGATATGCTCCCTGAAGTGTTAGTAGAAACTTTTTTGGTCTTTACCCCGATTGGTGACTCGGTGGTGGCTATGAGAGTCTATAGGGGATGTCCCATTTCCTTATCCCATAAAGTTACTTTGGTGGATTTGGTAGAGTTAGACATGTTAGACTTTTATGTGATTTTGGGTATGAATTGGTTGCATGCATGCTATGCCTCTATCGATTGTATGACTCAGGTGGTTAGATTCCAATTTCCAAATGATCCTACCTTAGAGTGGAAAGGGGGAAATTCTATGCCTAGAGGTCAATTTGTATTTTGTCTTAAAGTTAGTAAGATCATCTCCAAAGGGTGTATTTACCATCTTGTTAGGGTGAGGGATGTGGATTTCGAAACCCCTTCTCTAGAGTCATCTCTGGTAGTTAATGAGTTCCCCAAAGTTTTCCCTGATGATTTACCCATTATTCCTCCAGAGCAGGAAATAGATTTTGGTATTGATCGGATGCACAACCTATCTCTATTCCTCCTTATAGAATGGCTCTGACCGAGTTAAAAGAGTTGAAGGAGAAACTAAAGGATTTGCTCGATAAGGTTTTCATCCGACCAAGTATCTCTCCATGGATGCTCTGGTGTTGTTTGTTAGAAAGAAAGATTGGTCTCTTCGGATGTGCATTGATTATCGTCAATTGAATAAAGTGACATCAACAATAAGTATCCTCTTCCGAGAATTGATGAATTGTTTGACCAACTTCAAGGAGTTAGTTTTTTCTCCAAGATTGATCTTCGTTCAGGGTATCACCAATTGAGGGTGAGAGGGGTTGATATTCCCAAAACAACTTTCTGAACTTGGTATGGTCATTATGAATTCCTAGTAATGTCATTTGGGTTTACTAATTTTCCTGTGGTGTTTATGGACTTGATGAATAGAGTGTTTAGGCCATACCTAAACATGTTTGTGATTGTGTTTATCGATGATATTTTGATCTATCCAAGGAGTGAGAATGAACATATGGATAATTTGAGAATTGTGTTGCATGTTCTTAAGGACCAACGACTTTTTGCAAAGTTTAGCAAGTGTGAATTTGGTTGAGGTCTGTAGCTTTCCTTGGGCATATTGTGGCAAGTGAGGGTATTGAGGTAGATCCTAAAAAAATGGATGTAGTCAAGAGTTGGCCTAAACCTCTAGTTCATTCTGACATTAGAAGCTTTTTGGGATTGGCCGGTTACTATAGAAGGTTTGTTGAGGGATTTTCCTCCATTGCTTCTCCTTTGACAGTGTTGGCTCAAAAGAAGGCAAAGTTTGTGTGGTCGGAATCTTGTGAGAAAATCTTCCAATAGTTGAAAGATAAACATACTTCTGATGTGGTGTTGACTTTACTGGAAGGTACGGATGGTTTTGTGGTGTATTGTGATGCATCTATAGTTGTGTTGGGATGTGTACTTATGCAAAATGGTAAGGTTATTGCCTATGCTTCAAGGCAACTTAAAGTCCATGAGGATAATTATCCTACCCATGATATTGAATTGGCGGCGGTTGTGTTTTCCTTAAAAATATGGAGGCATTATTTGTATGGGGTCCATGTGGATGATTTCACCGATTATAAGTGCCTTCAATATGTGTTTAGTCAAAAGGACTTGAATCTTCATCTACGAAGGTGGTTAGAATTATTGAAGGTCTATGACATGAGTGTCCTTTATCACCCCGACAAAGCTAATGTGGTAGCGGATGCTCTTAGTCAGTTGTCGATGGGTAGTATGTCTCATATAGAGGATGAAAAGAAATAGTTGGTTCGTGATGTGCTTAGGTTGGCCCAACTAGTAGGTTTCTCCAAGGTTGGTGTTATGGTTCATAATGGTTCTGAATCATCCTTTGTGATGGATGTGAAGTCTAAGCAAAGTCTTGATCCTATCGTGGTTGAGTTGAAAGAGATGGTACTCAAAAAGTCCATTGACACTTTCTCACAAATGGGAGATGAGGTGCTAAGGTCTCAAGGTAGGTTATGTGTTCCAAATTTTGACGGCTTGATAGAGAAAATTTTAGAAGAAACCCATATTTCTCGGTATTCTATTCACCTGAGAGACACTAAGATGTATCGTGACCTAAGGGAAGTGTTAGAAGGAGAGATCTCAAATTTGATTTGCATGATTGGTTTTATTTGAAGATTTCACCCATGAAGGGTTTTATGAGGTTTGGAAAGTAGGGGAACTTAGTCCTCGGTTTGTGGGTCCTTATGAGATTTTGAGACGTGTGGGCAAAGTTTCATATGAATTAGATTTGCCAACTGAGTTGGCGTTAGTGCACCCGGTGTTCCATGTCTCAATGTTGAAGAAATTTATTATAGTTCCCTTAGAGGGTTTAGAGATTTAAGGAAAATCTTGCTTATGAAGAGGTACTGATTGAAAACTTAGACCGGCAAGTCAAGAGGTTGTGAAATAAGGAAGTTGCCTCCGTGAAGGTATTGTGGAGGAATAACTTAGTTGAAGGTGCTACTCTGGAGGCCAAGGCCGATATGAAGCCTGATATCCTCATATTTTTCCTTCCTCTCCTAGTCAAGCTTGAGGTAATGAGTTCGTGTTGAGTTTCCTTGATTAGGAGTCATGTGTGACTTAAGTGTTTTTCCATGATTTCCTTATGTTATGCATATTCTTTAGAAATTCATGTTTAGTAAGAAAATGAGTTTTTATAATTGATGTTCCTCATGTTGATGTGCATTTAGTATATGAACATGCTTTATATGAATATGTTTTTCTTGAGTAAATGGCCTAATGGTTTCATGAGATTATGTTGAGCTTGTTTTAGTTTGGAGAAGGTAGTTCCTCCTATGATTATTAGAAATTAAAATTTCATGCATGATGGGTTGTTAGATGTAGTTCCTACTTCCTTGTGATGAATGGTTTATGCTTGAGTTGGAGTGTATGTTTCCTCCTTTGAATTGTGCATTGTTTTGATGTTTCATGCATGATGGGGTGCTAGTTTTAAGTCTTTATTTCCGTAAGGTGTGTAGATAGTCATTCGAGGACAAATGTTCCCAAGGGGGAGATATTATAAAACTCTAGAAAATAGTAGGCTAAACCAGAGCTAAACGTAAGGGTTAACGTCAAGGGAGAAGGGAAAGAGCCAAGGAAAATGGGCAAGGGCCAAGGCTGCTAAAAATTGGCCAAGGCACTTTCCACCATGACCTTAAATAACACGTGGTGGCCACCGCCTCTCGTGGTGGTGAGGCAGTAGCCTCCTTAAGGCTTCCCCAAATTGGCTCCTCCATACGAGCCACTTCGCTGCTCGTGAAGCCTTAGAAGGCTCGTGGGAGTGGTATTGGTCATGCATTGGTGGTGTTAGCGTGGTGAGAAAGTGGCAAGCCACTGTTTCAAGGCCCACAAGAGGGACCACGGCTCGTGGAATGCACCACGGCCCATGTGGTCCCTGGAATCTCACTTTAAGTGAGGGGTGTTTTGGGAAATTATGGTTTATGTCGAATCAAAGTGAAGTCGTTTTGGGTAAGTTTAGGGTCACTATCTACGTCACTATTAAGTCAAATTCACCTAAACTAAGTCATATTTTCCAAACAACCAAATAATTCCCAAAGTTCATCTCCTCTCCAAAAATTCTCTCTAGAACATCAAGGAAGAAGAAGAGGAAGTTGGGGCTAGGGTTCAAGGAGCAAGGTTTTCTTCTCAATTTCATTGGATTTCATTGCTAAGGTATGGCAGTCCTTCATCCATGGATAGCTTTCATCCATGGAGTCCTTTCAAAACCCCAATTTCAAAGATAGAAATCCGTAAAAGCTAGAGTTTTACTCCAACGTCATGGTTTCCTTTCTAAAACATTTTTATGATGTAAGTAGGTTATATTATGAATGAACTGATGATTACTAATCTTTTTATGATGAATCCCCCAAGAACCCATAAAATCCCCATAATCCCAATTTATGACCTGTGATGTGGGTGAATTGATGATAGAAGGATATTATGAGATTATGCTTGTAGTAATTGAGTTACTTGAATTATGTTATTATCCATGTCTAATGTAGTGAATTATAGATGTGTTGATTAATATGAGTTATGACCCTTGAAACGGCAAATTATGATATTATGCATGATTTATGAAGTTTAGTATATGATTTAAGAACACATTAAGAGTGAAGTGTGCTTGATTATAATAATGTTGTTGTGTTGAATGAAAGACTATTCTCATGAACACATAATGAACATGATGTGAAAGGTTTTCTCACTTAATGGAGATTCTAGGTTCGATTTATTGTCAAGGACATCCTTCCATGAGACATAAATCAAGTTATGACTTAATAAGTACTCCGTGGGATAAATTCTTAGCACCAAGTGGATATTGAATATGAGATGGAAGCTCTTCCATTCGAAAGACCTGGTTTATAGAAGCAATCTCTTGATATGGAAGCTCTTCCGTCAGGAAGCTCGGGTTTCTAGTAACAATCTCCTTATCCCATAAAGTACGTACCCCCGTAGGATATTTACCTAGTGGATCCATCTAAAGCTAACAAACAATGGCCTAACCTTAGGCAAGTAGGACAATCCTTTTCGGTGTGGATAACACCGGATTCCATGTTAGCTCACATGGTCTATGTCAGTTAAGGCTTATTCCCACTATGACAAAAATATGAACAAGAATATGAAATATGAACTATGGTTAGTTAAGAATCTTTACTTAGCATGGATGAGATTTATGGAGTTTTATTCATGCATTGCACAAGTATGCTTTGAAGTTATTTATGATATGTTCTCTTATGTTTTGACTATCTATATGTTTACTATGCTTATGACTTATGCTTTTCCACTATTTTCATGATGATGTTCAAACTTAGTAAATTACATGCATTAAACCTAAATGTCCATTTTAGCATGTTTTCAATGTTTTATGCATGGCTATAATACTTAGTACATTTTTGTGTTAACCCCTGCTTTTTCCATATTTTCCCCAAGTTTAGGGTCTGGTTCTAAAGGTGCTTATTATTGTGTATAGAAGCTTAGATTTACTTATTCTCCTAGCTTGTTTGTGAGTCCTCGAGATTTGAGGACGTATATTATCTCTTAGAAGTTCATTTCTTGTATTTCCTTTTCGGATAATGTTGTATGGGATGTGTCCCTTTTCTTATTCGGATATTGTAATAGATGTCTATGTTGAGACTTAGGGTCTAGACTTCCTCTTTTCTTTAAATGAATATTTTAGACCTGAAAATGCATTTTTACTCTTTATTGTTCTATGCGTATGTTATGATATGTTAAGTGCCTTACATTGAGCCTTTCAGGGTTCTATGTGTCTTGTTACATCTAGGGGGTACCTCTGGGTCGTGACACCCTAGCCCAATTCTCGAGAAATCACAACAAACCACAAATTCATCCATCCCTTTTGGTAAGGTCAACACCGGAGCGGGAAGTATGTCTATCCTTCAACTCTTGAAAACACTTTCCACATGCTTCGGACCATATGAACTTAGCCTTCTTTTGAGTCAAAGCTTTCAAAGGAGAGGCAATTAAAGAAAAACCCTCCACAAACCATATATAGTAACATGCTAGACCCAAGAAACTTCTAATATCCGAGGGATTTAGAGGTCTAGCCCAACTCCTGACCACATCTGTCTTCTTAGGATCTACCTCAATACCCTTGCTTGAAAATATGTGACCAAGGAAAGGTACAGACTTGAACCAAAATTCACATTTGGTAAACTTTGCAAAAAGTTGTTTGTTCTTAAGAATTTGAAACACAATCCTCAATTAATCAATATGTTCATCCTCACTCCTTGACTAGATCAAAATATCATCAATGAACACAATCCCAAACATGTCGAGGTATTGTTTAAACACTCTATTCATCAAATCCATAAACACCGCCAGAGCATTAGTCAACTCGAATGACATTACAAAAAATTCATAATGACCATACCGAGTTCAAAAAGTTATCTTCTAAATGTCATCATCTTTCACCCTCACTTGGTGATAACCCGATCGAAGATCAGTCTTAGAGAAATAACTTCCCCCTGGAAGTTGGTCAAACAAATTATCTATCCTTGAAAGAGCATACTTACTCTTAATGGTCACCTTGGTCAACTTTTGATAATCGATACACATTCAAAGAGAACCATCTTTCTTTCTAACGAACAAAATCGGAGCACCCCATTGAGAGATACTCGATCAGATGAAACCCTTATCCAACAAGTCTTTCAATTGTTCTTTCAACTCCTTAAGTTTTGTTGGAGCCATACGATAAGGAGGAATAGAGATAGGTTGTGTATTTGGTAGAAGGAAAAGACCAAAGTCTATTTCCTGCTCTGGAGGAATACCAGGTAAGTCATCTGGAAAACCTCCGAAAACTCATTTATAACGGGGACCGACTCAAGAGAAGGGGTTTCAGAATCTACATCCCTCACCCCTACTAGATGGTAGAAGAAACCCTTAGAAATATTCTTTATAGCATAAAGATAAGGAACAAACTAACTCTTAGGCATAGAATTTCCCCCCTTCCACTCTAGGATAGGCTCATTCGAGAACTTAAACTTGACTACACGGGTTGTACAATCAGTACAAGCATAACTTGAGTGCAGCAAATACATACCAAGAATCACATAAAGTCTAACATATCAAGCTCTACCAAGTCATAAGAGTAAATCTATGGGGCAAGGAATTGGGACACTTCCTATAGACCCTCTTAGCCACAATAGAATCACCAAACAGAGAAGAGACAGAAAGAGGTTCTAGCAAAACATCTGGAAGAATATCAAACCTCATAGCCACATATGGCATCTCAAAGGACAAGGTTGCACCGGGATTAAGTAAAGTATATACATCAATTAGGAAAATATTCAACACACTGATAACTACTTCGGGAGAACTCTCTTGTTCACCACGAGTGTGAAGTTCATAGAAGCGGTTTTGCTTGGGAGCATTGGAACCCGCACCACTAGTAGTATCTTGATTTACCTCTCTTCCTTTAGCCATAAGCATTGGGAAATCCCTCATTTTGTGACCCCTCTTACAATAACCAAAGCAAATATCTTCGCCGGCTAGGCACTTGCCCTCGTGCTTCCTTCCACAATTAGTACAATTAGACTTAGGCAATGAAGATCCACTACCATTACCTTCTTGAGGCTTAGGGTACACCCTATCTTTTTTTAACTTAAGAGGAGCATTTGAAGAACCTTGACCGGAGAACCTTTGTCGGAATCTGCGATGACCTTTTCTATCAAACCTTTCATTAGAAAAATCTCTATCTCCGGTCTTAGCCATTTTTACTTCTCTAGACTATTCTTTTAGTTTATCCTCCTTAATTTATTTTGCATGTACAATGAGATGAGAGAGGGCCATGTCATTAATGAGCAAAGCGGTTCGACAATCTATAACCACCATTTCGGACACACCCAAAACAAACTTACTCATCTTAGCTCTTGAATCGGCAACCATTGATGGAGAATACTTAGATAATTTAATGTACTTTAGAGCATATTCCCTCACACTCACACTTCCTTGTCGAAGGTTAATGAACTCAATCACCTTGGCTTCCCTCATCTCAAGGGGAAAGAACCTATCAAAAAAGCAGCCTTAAACTTCTCCCAATCAAGAGGACCTGCATCTTCTGGTCTCCTTTCCATTGGTTATACCATATTTGTGCCACAACCTTAAGTTGATAAGCGGACAACCCACCTTTTGCACCGGCGTAACTCTCATAATCATCAAAACCTTATAGACCTCAGCAATAAACTCTTGAGGATCTTCCTCAACTTTGTAACCATGAAACTCCGGAGGATTCATCCTTGTGAAGTCCCTCACTATAGAAGCCACCGTACCCACATTTGGGTTCATGGAAACCGCAACCTCCCTATTGGCTTGGGCCATCATGGCTGGAGCCAACATTTGTAAAGTAGCCCTAAACTCTGCATTTGACACTTGCTCTGCCAAAGGATCGAACGAAACTTCAGGAATTGGGCAGGAGCTTCTTGTTCTGCATTCTCCCGCACATTCCTTCTAGTATAAACTCTTCGTGAAGTCATATCCCGGATAACATAGGATAAGGATTAGGAGAGAAACCTTATAGAGCTAAACTCTATCACACGACATAAGAGTAATGAAAGAAGTGGAGTTTCCTAATCATCGTGTAGCCTCTCATTCATAAATGTTGCCCGCTTCACAATCATGAACAAGACTCTACTAGATGTCTCTTATGAGACATCCTAGGACCATTCTAAACCTTGTGCTCTGATTACCATGTTTGTCACGGCCCAGGGATACCACTAGATGTAACATGGCGTATAGAACCCCAAAGGACTCTATACAAACCACTTAGATCTCATAACATAAGAAATAGAAAAATAAGAGTAAAACAATAGTCCAAGTAAAAAATATTTGTATAAAAGCAAAGCAGAAGTCTAATACACGTGTCTCAAAATAACCATCTAATACAACAGAATGAAATTGGTCCTAGCCTATACTTCATGTTCAAAAGATAAAATACATGAAAGAAAGTGAAACAATAAAA
The DNA here is from genome assembly GCA_029582685.1 of Solanum piurae. Classification (NCBI taxonomy): domain Eukaryota; kingdom Viridiplantae; phylum Streptophyta; class Magnoliopsida; order Solanales; family Solanaceae; genus Solanum; species Solanum piurae. The sequence goes on along the minus strand of JAJOOO010004811.1, from coordinate 11,786 downwards.
CTCCATCCTCGAAACATTACGACTCACCAAAGCTTGAAAATATCTCAAAGCAACCTCTAGCCACAAAATTGATTACCCTGACTGTCGGACCCTACATTTGGGGAAATGTAGGCAAAACAATGTACCAAGTATGATAGCCATGCATAATATATTTAAATCATGCAAAAATGGACATTTTATTTCATGACATGCAATTGACCAAGCTAAAACATAATATAAAAGAGTTAGAAAACATAAGTCCTAAAATCATGGTCAATGCAAGCTAACTTTATCTTTAAAACCTTTGAACTCATATGAGATACTTCTTGAAGTTACATTAGTTAATTATTACTTTTGGAGAAATTGCCTTAACCGACATAGAGAATATGTGAGCTATAACATGATCCCCTGTATCTCTCACACCGAAAAGGGTTGTCCTACTTGCTAATGTAAGGACCAAGAAGTTATAGTTTATATGGATCCACTAGCTATTCAACCTATGGGGGTACATAGTGAAGGGATAAGGAGATTGCTACTATAAACTCGACCTCTACTAATGGGGGAGCTTCAATCTCACGAGATTGCTTTTAGAAACCCAACCTCTACTAATGGGAGAACTTCCATATCATCATCAATATCCTCTTGGTGCTAAGCATAAATCTCACGAATAGTCATTTCTTACATGACTTCATTAATCAGGGAAAGGTGCCCTTGGACAACCAAACTAAGCTACTTCATTAGGATCACTCTTACTCTTTGGTTCAATTAGGTGAGAAAGCTTTTCAACCTAAGAATCTTTTCTATGTGAGAAAACCTTTACATAATGCTTTTATGTGTTTAGTGAGAATGTCCTTTTACAACACAACATCATCATTGGTACTCTACCTTCAAAGCACCCATAAACATTTGCATAGATTTCATACCAAATGCACAAGTCCATAATTTACTTCTTGAGGATAAAAACCCACTTCCAGTCATAAATTCTTAGAAAACATGGGTTAGATATGGATTTCATTATAAACACATGTAAAGCTTGCAGTACATGATTAGTTTCATAAAACTTTTCCTTGAAGATAAAAATCCCACATCATATGATTCATAACTTGAAAACATGGAGATTACATGGGTTCATGGGGAAATAATCATAAAATTGTCATATTTCATCAATTCATGCATAAGAGATCATAATTAACTCATAAGAATCAATAATGAAAAGAACACGTGATAATTGTAGAAAACTCTAACTCAATTGGGGAATTCTACCTTTTGAAAAAGAGGACTCCATCAATGGAAGGAATCCATGGATTAAAACTAATTATACCTTGAATCCAAAAGCTATCCTTCAATGTAGGAATCAGGACCTTGACTTGAAACCCTAGGTTGAATCTTCTTCTTCTGGAAACCCTCGGGAAACTCATTTATAACGGGGACCAACTCAAGAGAAGCGGTGTCGGAATCTACATCCCTCACCCTTACTAGATGGTAGAAGCAACCCTTAGAAATAATCTTTCTAGCTTTAAGATAAGAAACAAACTAACCCTCTCAGGCATAGAATTTCCCCTCTTCAACTCTAGGATAGGCTCATTCGGGAACTGAACTTGACTACACGGGTTCTATAATCAATAGAAGCATAACATGAGTGCAGACAATCCATACCAAGAATCACTTAAAAGTCTAACATATCAAGCTCTACCAAGTCAACAAGAGTAAATCTATGGGGCAAGGATATGGGACACTTCCTATAGACCCTCTTAGCCATAATAGAATCACCAAACAGATTAGAGACAGAAAAAGGTTCTAGCAACACATTCGGAAGAATATCAAACCTCATAGCAACATATAGCGCCTCAAAAGGCAAGTGTGCACGGGGATCAAGTAAAGCATATATATCAAGTTGGAAAGCATTCAACATAGCGATACCCAGATCGGGAGAACTCTCTTTTTCACCACGAGTCTGAAGTTCATAGAAGCGGTTTTGCTTGGGAGCATTGGAACCCGTACCACTAGTTGTAGCTTTATTTCCCTCTCTTCCTTTAGCTGTAAGCATTGGTAAATCCCTCATTTTCTGACCACTCTTACCACAACCAAAGCAACCATTTGTGCCGGCTAGGCACTTACCCTCGTGCTTCCTTCCACACGTAGTACAATAAAACCTAGGCAATGAAGATCCACTACCATTACCTCCTTGAGGTTTAGTGTTAGACACCCTTGATTGAATAACATTATCAAGGACACTTAATCCAGTTCTAAGCGTCAAAGATTGTTAGTCAGTATATAACCCAACTAAATGAGTTGGGGTCAAATCCCACAGGGAGTTGTACATGTTTAAGATTCAAGAGTAAAGTGTAAACATGCTCAAATCAGTCATAGGAATAGACATTATCGAATAAAATCATAATTCAAATTAAGGGGGTGATACGAATATCAAATAACATGGGGGCTTTGGTTGTAATTATCAACTACAGCAGCAGTAAATAATATGAAATAACAAATATTGAGGCGGGTTCTGGGATGTGATTCGATTATAGGCTAATGTAGACAAATGGGTATATGCAACTATTAGAAAATATTTGTACATCAGTGATTAAGCTAGACTACCAAGGAGGTAAACTTTCTCTCAAACAATCTACCTCGAATCAAGTTGGTTTCTCTCGAACACCAACAAGCAAGCAAAATAAGAACAGCCTACGCCTTAGTTCATTCACTGTCTCAAGTTAAATGTGTGGAAAAGGTTTTAGGATTGACTCTCTCAAGTTGAACCCATGACAACCCAATACCCACAGACCATCAATAAATAATCTTGGTCTTAAAACTTCTCGCTAGAAGTAAGCCAAATACACGAAGGTAGAACTGCATTTGCAACTACTATCCTTTAATTTTAACCACAATTACTGATTGAAATCACTTCTAAACATCATTTAAACTAACAATTATCAATACCCATAAGCTAATTCAACCAATAATCACACCTTAAGAATTGGGGTTTTAGATAGACAACATAAAAAGATAAAAATCGTTACCAAATTGTGTTTCCATCAACTGGGTAAGATTAATTTCATATTTAAAAAGGTCCAAGTTGAAGAATCTCAAAGACCCACTTCCAATTTCTCAAAAATGGAAAACTTCAATTCTTCAAAGCTAAGGAAAACTTGTCTCAAAACTCAGAGTTCAAACTCAAAAATTTCTCTAATGAATGTTCAGAATAAAATTTGATTGATGAAAAGATACTAAACTTAATGTTCAAAATCGTATTTATAGTTGCCAAAAATATGCTGCGAAAGGCCATTCGGTGCAGTAAGTCAGGCTCATTGATCAGCTCGACGATCCGCCCTTTGGTCAGTTCCATCTCCTTCTTGCCGTTGCCTTCAACATCCTCAAGTTTTGTAACTTTGGGCGATCCAACACTACATCGCGGAACCACTCAGCGACTCACCGACTGCTCCTTTCTCTTGCCAACTTGATTTTCTCCTTCAGTGCTTGGCACACTGGAACTTTAGGCGAGATGGTGGCCATTCGGTGACTCGACAAAGGGACTTGGTGATCACCATGCCTTCGTTTATTCCCTCTTTCAGCTCGCTTTGTTTCTTTTTGCAAATTAGTGTACATGCTTTGTTCCTCAATCCAAAACCTGGAAATCAAGGATTTAATATCATATATTAGCACACAATAAGCATTTGAGGACACTTAATTTATCCAAATAAAGCCCTAAATGAGTCAAAATCTCAAACTCATCAACCCTATCTTTTTTAAACTTAGGAGTAGCATTTGAAGAACCTTGATCGGAAAACCTTTGTCGAAATCTAGGACGATATTTTATATCGAACCTTTCATTAGAGAAATTTTCATCTCTAGTCTTAGCCCTCTTTACCTCTCTAGATTTTTCCTTGAGTTTGTCCTCCTCAATTTGTTTTGCATGTACCATGAGATGAGAGATGTCCATATCATTAATGAGCATAGCGGTTCGACAATCTATAACCACTATTTTGGACATACGGGAAACAAACTTACTCATCTTAGCCCTTGAATCGGCAACCATTGATGGAGCATACTTAGATAATTGAGTGAACTTTAGAGCATATTCCCTCACACTCATACTTCCATGTCGAAGGTTAATGAACTCAAGCACCTTGGCTTCCCTCATCTAAGGGGGAAAGAACCTATCAAGAAAAGCGGCCATAATCTTCTCCCAATCAAGAGGACCTGCATCTTCCGGTCTCCCTTCATTCCATTGGTTATACCATATTTGAGTCGCACCGTTAAATTTATAAGTGGCCAACTCCACCTTTTCCACCAGCGTAACTCCCATAATCATCAAAACCTTATAGACCTCAGTAGTAAACTCTTGAGGATCTTCCTCAACTTTAAAACCATGAAACTCTGGATGTTTCATCCTTGTGAAGTCCCTCACTCTTGAAGCCACCACACCCACATTTGGGTTCACAGGAATCGCAACCTTCTTATTGGCTTGGGCCGTCATGGCTTAAGCCAACACTTGAAAAGTAGCCCTAAACTCCGCATTCAACACTTGCTCAGCCGAAGGATCGAACAAAACTTGAGGAATTGGGGAGAAGCTTCTTGTTCCGCATTTTCCCTCATGTTCCTTCTAGTATAAGCTCTTCGTGAAGCATATCCCAGATAACATAGGATAAGGATTAGGAGAGAAACCTTATAAAGCTGAAATCTATCGCACGACTTAAAAGTAATGAAAGAAGTGGAGTTTTCTAATCATCGTGTAGCCTTTCATTCATAAATGTTGTGCGCTTCACAATCATGAACAAGACTCTACTAGACGTGTCTTATGAGACATCCTAGGACCATTCTAAACCTTCTGCTCGATTACCATGTTTGTCACGACCTAGGGATACCCCCTAGATAAAACATGGCGTATAGAATCCCAAAGGACTCCATACAAGCCACTTAGCTCTCATAACATAAGAAATAAAACAATAAGAGTAAAACAATAGTCCAAGTCCAAAACATATTTATAAAAGCAAAGCGAAAGTCCAATACAGTTGTCTTATAATAGTAATCTAATATAATAGAATTAAATTAGTCCTAGCCCATACATCATGTTCAAAAGAGAAAATACACGAAAGAAAGTGAAACAATAAAAATCCATCCTCGAAGCATGAGGACTCACCAAAGCTCAAAAATATCTCAAAGCAACCTCTAGCCACGAAACTGATTACCCTGACTGTCGGACCCTACATTTGGAGAAATATAAGCAAGATTATGCGTTAGTACAAAACAATGTACCAAGTATGATAGCCATGCATAAAATATTTAAATCATGCAAAAAAGGACATTTTATTTCATGACAATCAATTGACCAAGCTAAATCATGACATAAAAGAGTTAGAAAACATAAGTCATAAAATCATGGTCAATGCAAGCTAACTTTATCTTCAAAACCTTTGAACACATATGAGATACTTCTTGAAGTTAGATTAGTTAATTATTACTTTTGGAGAATTATCTTTAACCGACATAGAGACAATGTGAGCTATAACATGATCCACCGGTATCTCTCACACTAAAAAGGGTTGTCCTACTTGCTAAGGTAAGTAACATGAACTTCTAGCTTATATGGATCTACTAGCTATTTAACCTATGGGGGAACATAGTTAAGGCATAAATATATTTCTACTAGAAGCCTAACCTCTACTAACGGGGGAGCTTCCATCTCATGAGATTGCTTCTAGAATCCCGATCTCTACTAATGGAAGAGCTTCCATCTCATCATCAATATCCTCTCGGTACTAAGCATCACTACCACGGACTATTCATTTCTTACTTGAATTCATTAATCATGGAAAGGTGCCCTTGGACAATCAAACCAAGCTAGTTCATTTGGATCACTTTTACTCTTTGATTTAATTAGGTGAGAAAGATTTTCAACCAAATTATCCTTTCTATGTGAGAAAACCTTTCACATAATGCTTTTATGTGTTCAGTGAGAATGTCCTTTTACAACACAACATCATCATTGTTAATTTACTCTTAAAGCACCCTTAAAAAATTTGCATAGATTTCATAAAATATGCATAAGTCCATAATTTACCTCTTGAGGTTAAAAACCCACTTCCAATCATAAATGCTTAGAAAATATGGGTTAGATATGGATTTCATCATAAACACATGTAAAGCTTGCAATACATGATTAATTTCATAAAACTCTTCCTTGGAGATCAAAATCCCACATCATATGATTCATAACTTGAAAATATGGGGATTACATGGATTCAGTGGGAAATAATCATAAAATCATCATATTTCATCAATTCATGCATAAGATATCATAATTAACTCATAAGAATTAATAATTAAAAGAACCCATGATAATTATAGAAAACCCTAACTCAATAGGGGAATTCTACCTTTTCAAATAGAGAAATTTGGAAACTCCATCAATGGAAGGAATCCATGGATAAAAACTATCATACCTTGAATCCAAAAGCTATCCTTCAATGTAGGAATCAGGATATTGACTTGAAACCCTAGGTTGAATCTTCTTCTTCTTCTTCTTCAAGTTTCTAGAGAGAGAAATATTTGGAGAGGATTTTTAGTTTTTCTTTTGTGAATTTGAAAGAATTAAGTGAATGGGTTAATTTGGGGGTTGAAAAAACTTATATTGGGGTCTTAGTCAAATGTAAAACGATGTAGTATAGGTACTAATTAATTAGGAAAAGACCCAACTGCCCCTGAAAAATAATTGTTAGTTGTGACCCACATACCTAGTCGACTGACCGTGGTCTGACCCACAACCCATCTTGGTGGACCATCATTCATGGTCAAAAGAGGTGATCTTTGGCCTCGAACCATGGAAACCTAACCACGGACCGTGGTCTAACCAATGGTCTGTTGGTCAGGCTATGGTTCTTGGCCCTCAAACCAGTGCTAGACAGGCCAACCACAGACCATTCCTATGGTTCGTAGTCACTTCCACGAGCCATGGGTCGTCGACGTGGGTTGCACCTGCAACTTCTGGGAATTGGTTTGTTTTCCCATTTTCGGATACGAGATGTTACAGCTATAGGGTGTCTTTAGGAATTCCTTTTTTTCTATCACATTCATGCAGTAGGTGTGTTATTAGTTTCTTGGAATCTCACTTGTTTTACTTTTTTTACATAATGGCTCGTACGCGCCGCATGGCAGCTCAGGTTAGGGGTCAACCTCCTTTCCCTGGTAGGATGCAACATCACTACTAGATAGAGAGCAGGGTCCGTAACTCGCAACAAAGCCTCCAGCAGCCCATGTTCCCGATCAGCTAGTGTACCAGGGAGAAGCTCAGCAACTCGTGGACCGACTATGGTGCCTGATCTTCATGTAGTTATTTCCCAGCTTTTGACTATGCTCGGCGGCATGCAGCAGGCTCCAGCACCTGCACCATCACCGGCACTTTCACCAGTAACAAGTCACCATGATCAGCCTGCTATAGAGGAAATGTACCACCGAGGGGTGCCCAGAACATGATTATGGTCGGAGCTATACCACTAGAGTAGCAGAAAATACTCTGGTATTCTTTAGGATTTCACCTCTAAGGTTTTATGGGGCTGTGTGTGAAGATGCCAATGAGTTTTTGACTACTTGTCATGTGCGGCTGCATACTTTGGGCCTTGTGGAGCTAAGAGAGTCAACTACACTACATATAAGTTTGATGGGCCAAAGAAATAATATTGGTAGACATTTAACGAGAGTAGACTAGCTAGGTCTCCTCCGCTCACTTGAACCAAGTTTTCTGAGGCATCCGGGATCATTTCTCTAGGTTGAAGCATGGATACACGATGGTTCAAAGTATGATATGAGGTTTCACAGGCTCTCTTGTCATTCCACCATGATTTTACCTACCTAGGAGGAGAGAGTTCATTGTTTTATTCATGGGTTGAGGTTTCATCTTTGGATTGAAACTCAATCCAGTATCCATGGGTCGGTTTTTTCAGGCAGTTGTTGATCACGATCGTACTATTGAGGAGCTCCATCTCGAAACTTAAGGGAGTCAGATATGAGGGTAGCTACAAAGGATCCCATTCTAGGTAGAGGTGCTCTTATGAAAGTTCCACATAGTGGTACCAGGAGGGCTAGTCTAGCAGGAAAATACAAGCCTCATTGGAGGATTTAGAGAGGGACCGATATAGCGCAGAGTGAGATTGGCTCCAGTCAGAGCCATGTGTCCCAATCCTTTGGCTAAGGCAATGGTAGTTGTTCTTCTATGGTAGATCATTGTCAATTTGTTTTGATTGTAGTGAGTTGAGTCAATGGTCCAATGATTTTCTTATGCATAGGTGGATTGCTCCTACTGCACAAACAGCTTTATCGGTTCCACCAGTAGCACCTCCAGCTGGGGGTTGAGATCAGGTTCAGAACTGTCAAGTGGTTATAAGAGTATTCAGGGTGGTCGCCAGGGAGGTAGGTAAGGAGATAGAATTGATGGTTAGGGAAGAGGCAAGTTCATTTCTATGAAGCTTAATGAGGTTTAAGGATGAGGCATCTGATGGTACAATCAAAGGTACGATTCTATTATGCAATTAGCCCACATTGACTTTATTTGATCTAGGATCTAAGTATTCTTATGTATTTATGTATTGTGCTTCTCGTGTAAGTATTAGTTCTGAGCCTATGGCAGCGTCGTTGCATGTGTCAACCCTCATGTGTGAGTCATTAGTAGTAGATCAGTGTTTCGATTATGCTTAGTTACTATGCAGAGATGTGACACTTGGGCTGACCAAATATTGTTAATTATGCTTGATTTTATTATTTTTTAGCATGTAATGGTTATCTCCATACCGTTATGTTTTAGATTGTTTCTTTAAGATCGTTACCTTAGCCATGCATGGTTTTCCCTCGGTGGTCTGGCAGGTCTCAATTTGCAACACACTAGTTGGTGTTATCTCTTTTGTTCAGGCACGGAATCTAGATGCTAGCATGTGTTTGTCTTATTTGGCTTATGTGCATGATATGAGTAGGGAGATCCCTTCAATTTAGTCCATTTTAGTCGTCCACAAATTTATAGATGTATTTCCTAGTTATATACATGGCCTCCCCCTAGAGCGTGATATTGACTTTCCTATCCAGCGGATGGCTCCTGCAGATCCGAAGGAGCTCAGTATTTAGCTTCTGGACCTATTGGGTGATGGTTTCATCAGGCCTAGTTTGTAACCTTGGGGTGGTCCTTTTTATTTTGTGAAGAAGAATGATGGAATGATGCGTATGTATATTCACTAAAGACAGTTAAATAAGGTGATGGTGAAGAACCACTACCCCATGCCTAGGATTGATGATCCATTTGACAAGCTTCAGGGTGCTTGAGTGTTTTCGAAGATATTTTTGATGTTTGGTTACCATAAGGTGAGGATTAGGTTAGCGGAAATCTCGAAGACTTCCTTGAGTACTCTATATGGTCACTATGAGTTTCTAGTGCTGTCTTTTGGGTTGACTAATACCCCTACCACCTTCATGGACTTGATTAAGGCCTTATCTTGATTTTATTAGTCATTATGTTCATATATATTGTGGTACAGTCACAGAGTAGGAGTGATCATGAGCAACATTTGTGGATTGAGCTCTAGACTTTAAAAGATCATGGACTTCATCCAAATTCTCAAACTATGAGTTTTGGCTTTACTCTGAAGCATTCATGGGGAACATGCTATCCAAGGATGGCATCATGGTAGATTCGGTGACGATTGAGGCTATTGATGGTTGGGATAGGCCCATTTCATGGTTAAGGTTTGCAACATTATCGGTTTGGCAAGCTACTACAGTCGGTTTGTTGAGGGCTTCTCCATTATTGCAGCACCTTTGACCCGGTTGACCTCCATTGATGCTCCTTTTGAGTGGTCTGAGAAGTGTGAGTTGATCTTTCGAAAGCTCAAAGAGTTGTTGACTACTACTCCTATATTAACTTTTCCAGTTGAGGGCGAGATCTTCACAGTCTATTTTGACATGTCCGGTGTCGACTTGGGTTGTGTATTGATGCAGCTTGGCAGGGTTATTGCTTATTCATTGAGGCAACTTAAGCTTCTTGAATGCAACTACCCCACGCATGATTTAAGGTTGGCAGCGGTAGTTTTTTGTGCTTAAGATCTGGAGGCACTACCTGTATGGAGCTCGTTGTGAGATCTACACTGACCACTAGATCCTTTAGTATATCATGATCCAGAGGTATCTTAATTTGAGGCAGCTACGCCATCTTTGCTAGATTGAGATTTTGAAGGACTATGACCTCTCTATTCTCTAGCATCAAGGAAAGGTTAATGAAGTAACGAATGCCTTGAGTCGGAAGGCAGTGAGTATGGGAAGTCTAGCCTTTCTATCTACGATGGAGCTACCTTTAGCTTCGAACATTCATCCCTTAGCTAATAAGATTGTTTGGCTGGATGTTTCAAATTATACGTGTGTTCTAGCTTTTGTGGGAGTTGAGTCCTCTCTTCGTGATCAGGTATGTAGCCGTTCATTTGAGGATAAATCCTTGGTTGCACTTTGAGATCGTGTGTTAGCAGGTGTTGCCATTCAGGTTAACTAAAATTCTGATGGGTTTTTATGGTTTTCAGGTCATATTTGTATTTCAAGATCTGGAGATTTGATTAATTCAATACTTCGGGAGGCCCATGCGTCTAGATATTCTATCCATCTGAGCAATGCGAAGATGTACCATGACTTGAGGCAACATTACTGGTGGAGAGGTATGAGGAGAGATATTGCAAAATATTTATCGCATTGCTTAGTTGCCATCTAGTGAAGGTCGAGCATTTGAGACCCGTTGGTGAGTTGTAGAGATTTCCCATTCCGGAGTGTATGTGGTTTCGCATCACTATGGACTTTGTGGTAAGTTTGCCTCAGAATTCTGAAGGTGTTAATATTATTTGGGTCATCGTTGATCGACTGACGAAATCAACACACTTCCTCCTTGTTCAGTCTTCATTCAGCGCTGAGAAGTTAGCCCATATCTACATTTGTTAAGTGGTTGATCTCATGGTGTACCGGTCTCTATTATATCAGATTGGGGTGTTCAGTTCACTTGTAGATTTTGTAAGACTTTTCAGGACAAGTTGGATTCTCGTGTAGACTTTAGCACAGCATTCCACCTGCAGACTGATGGTCAGCCAGAGCGCATTATTCCAGTTCTTAAGGATATGTTTTGGGCTTCTGAATTAGAGTTTGGAGGTCAGTGGGACCAGTTCTTTTCTTTGGCGGAATTTGCGTACAATCGCAGCTACCATTCTACCATTCTGATCTCCCCGTTTGAGGCCTAATAAGGTAGGCGTTGTCGCTTTCCAGTTTGTTTGTTTGAGACTAAAGATACTAGACTGCGTGGTATAGACTTTATTCAGGAGGCTTTAGAGCATGTGAGGGTGATTAAGGATAGGCTTCAGACAGCTCAGAGTAGGCATATGAGTTATGCAGACCATAGGAGGCGACCTTTGAGATTTTTAGTTAGTGATAGAGTTTATCTCAGCATGTTACCCATAAAAAGCGTGATGAGATTTTGGAAGCGGGGATAACTTAGAACCAAGTATATTTGGCCTTTCAAGATCCTCTGGGCGGTTTGGGAGGTTGCATTTAAGTTAGTTTTTCCTCCAATATTCTCATCTATCCATTGAGCCTTTCATGTCTTGATTTTGCGCCGGTATATTTGAAATGAGTATATTCTGTAGTAGTGTTTGATGATCGCTTGACCTTTATTGTAACACTCCGAATTTGAATAAGGACAATATTGAAAAAGTTCAGCAGTTTCAGTTGCCAGCCACAAGGGCCAACCACGGTCTGTGGGTAGGACCACGAACCATAGATATGGTCCATGGACTGGG
>JAJOOO010004810.1:0-17886 GCA_029582685.1 Solanum piurae | reverse complement strand
AATATTACTTGTCCACTTAAACATAATGGGTAATCCTAGGGAGTTGATAAATTGTATTCTTGTATTTTGATGTATTATCCTTCCTATTTCATGGTCAGTTGAACATTCTTGGGCGAAGCATGTGTTGATCTACTGGCTAGGAGTAGCATCTCTTCATAGCTTCTAGTCTGTATAAACCCACCTTTTCTCCCTCCCTTGTCTTTCCTTCAATGCATTTGTAGTACCTAGGAACTAGGTCAAGTATAAATTAAGAGTGCAAATCGTATTAATCTCTATCAAATGCATAATCTAGTCTTGTACTCCTTTTTCCTTTGGTGTCTGAACTTAAAATCGAAGTCTGGAAATCTCAGATTCCTCTACATCAGCAGGCTTAGTATCTATGGTTTCGGGCAAAATGCTGCAGGACTTGTTGAGTTTGTGTCATACTCGCCCAAGGTGTGGTCTAGTGGTCAATGAAGTGAGAGGTAGAACCATGAGGTTTCAAATTCAAATTCCAGTGGAAGCAGGAAACACTAGGCGATTTCTTTCCATCTTCCTAAGCCTTTTGACAGAGTTACGCCTGTGCTAGTGGTAGGTAGCAGGTACCCAATGTAATAATCGAGGTGTGCACAAGTTTGCCAAGACACCGCCATCCTAAAAAAAACAAAGATTGTGCCATACTCTGGCCAGATAATGAACTACTCAATTTCCTTTCTCTGAAATCATTCTGAGCTGACACTTCCATTTGCTGCACAGCTGAGCAGAGGTCTACAATCTTTTGACCAAAGTTCTAGCTGCATGATGTTTAAGATTGCTTTTATTGAATCCATTCTTGCTAACAACCGGTTCTATAGATTCTTGAACAGTGGGTACGCAAGCATCTGGGATCTGATTTTACAGTGAGCTGTTGAACATTCTCCTCTGATAAGCACAGTCGTTTCACTATCTCTGTAATTCAGCAGGAAGCTGACCCACGATCCAAAAACCATTATTGGAGTGAACCCCTCATTAAACCACAATAAAAGCAGATCTAGTCTTAAAGCTATGATGTCATTCCTTTTTGTAGGGTAGACGTCCGTGTTGCCTGTTGATACTTGACAGGCATGTTCTGTCTGACACAAAGCTGATTATGTTTGGATGAACCTTGAAATGCCTTTGGCCAGTAGAAAACTGGAGAAATGAGTCTGTTCCTTTAATAGTCCACAGTAGTCGCTGGCCTTGGTTACCAGTTGCCACATCGTGGCTAGTCTCTTCACTTGACTATTTAGGGAGGCAAGATCGACCAATGTACTTGATTCTTGATGATGCAGATGATAGTTGGAGTCTGTTAAACATTATATTTCTCTCTCTCTCTCTGTTGCTTTGTTTTCAGCTCAATTCTTGGATTTAGAAGTGAGGCTGCTTTATGAGATAGGTAAAGAAGGGATATGTGTTTCCTCTCTGTCTTGCATAGCTTGGAAACCTCAATCTGAGCTTTCTTTACATCTCTAAGCGCCATTTATAAGTCCTGAGCCTGTCGCTATTGGACTTCAAAATGGATTTTGGAGTTTATTACTACTAACTAAAACATTCTCTAGAAAAGGTAGAGACTTGTGGAGCTACCCTTGTTCAAGGGATGTCAATTGACTGTATTGATAGGTCATTCTTTTTTAATGTTCTTCATATTTTCACTATCTTTGTGAAAATTTTGTCTCCGCTACTATGCGAGATTTACCAGTTATGTGGAAGTTCCCTTTGAGTAAGATTTTGAATTCTGAATCCATACCTTGCCAGCTGTCACCCAGCTCCCTGTCACTTCGAACGAGGATGATACTTGTGAATGCCGTAATGAAGTAAAGCAATTGTTAAAAAAAAGGCAAGGAGCGTATCGAGAGAGAATCTTTTATAGGGATGTCGTAACAATAATTTCTTCTATCATATCAAATACTCCCTCTGTCCAACAATACTTGTCTTTTATTGATTTTGCACTCTTCTTAAAAATTATTATAAATAAAAGAGTAATTTAACCATATAATCATTTAAATATAATAAATACAATGTCTTGAAAAATATAATAGGAAAATGAATATAATTAATAATAAGAAAATGACTGTAACTAATAATACAGGTAAATTAGAAATTATATGTAAAATTATCTATTGATTTTATAAAGTGGAGAAGTATGGTCAAAATAGTATAGTTGAACGGATGGAATAGTACAATATTTTAGTGGGCATGTTAGAAAGGTGACAATGGGTTAAGGTGAAAGGTAAAAGAGGGAGACAGGGTCATTGGTACTCGTAGCCTTCTCTTGGCTAGTCCTTACCTTTGGGATTTAATTATCTCCTAATTTCGTACGACCAAATACGAAACCTTCTCATGTTTGTTAGTTTGCCTGCCCTATTAATTTGTCATTATTGTTCTCCTAATCTCCACTTTTTAAGTTATCTACATTAACTAATTATGCATTTTTGTTTTAACTTCATCAAGTTATATTAATCTATATATAACAGGTACGAAAAAAAAGTTAGATTAGTAAAATATCTTGATTTCCGTAAAGCCTGCAATTCCCGCAAAACCCAGCAATTGTGGAACCAGCGGGGAAGAAGGCTAGCACCAGAGAAACCACACAGTTTTCAAGGATCAGTCACTTGGAGGGTACATCCCTCATGTCATAAAGCTCCTTTTAATATATTAAGAAAGATATATATATATATACTCCCTCTATTTCAAAATAATTGAATTGTTGATACATTTTTTATATTTCAAATTAACTTAATTGTTCAATTACTTTTAAAATATTCTTCCATCTTTAACCTTCATTTAGATTTTCTATGGGATAAGTTTAAGAAACTTCAATTGCTTTAAATTCTTTTCTTAGAAATTTCTTACATTAATGTGGCTGAGATTTTCATAAAAAAAATTCTTCACTATATTGACAAATTAATACTCCATCGTCGGAGTTATACTCTACTTGTCATCTACACCAAATTTAAAAGTGAATTAGTATATTTTATGAATTTTAATTTTGAAGATTCGATTGAAATAGTTCACAATCATATGTATGAAGACTCAATTGATATAATTGAAGAATTTTTTTTTAGTCATTTTAAAGAGTCACGTATTGAATTTTGTATTAGAAATGAATTAAAAATTTAGTTAGTATTGAAATTAGTTATTATGATTAATGTTTAGTTATTCTAAAGATTAGTTTGACAATAACTAATAAGGATAAAAATGGAAAAATAATGTTTAATTTATGTCCTATTCTTCTTTTCTTATTAGGTGTGAAACACCCTTGCAATTTAATTATTTGAAATGGAGTGAGTACTCCTTATATATTTCTCGACTATTATTTTGATGAACAAATGGATTAATCTTTTTATACCATTAATATTATCTAAATACTATAATATTAATTTGTTTTACCAATCAATGCTATTGAGTATATTTAACAAGATTGTATAAACAGTATTAATATTTAACTATGAGTTGCAGTAATGTTTTAAACAACAAGATTGTATAAATATTTTTACAAGATTACCCCCAAAGAAAACAGTGGAAGCCTAAATGGCATCCAAGGCAATATCAATATTTGTTTATTTTATTATTTCACACACTTTTTAAAACTTTAGTAAGATGGTGTACAGTAGCCGAATCTGTGAGTAAGGTTTAAGTACATTTAATTTAATTTTGCTACTAAAAATTCACTCTCCGTTATCTACTCATGATTTGCATGGCACCATATATAATTAACAGCTCATCATCTCTTATAAAACTAAAAAACTGACAACTTTTAACTAAAGATAAACTATGACTTAGCTTGTTCAAATCCACTACTGCAAATATTTTGATTCTTATTGTTTTGTCCTTCAAAATCAAATATTAATTACAGTCCAATATATTTAGTTCATATTAGATAGTAATTAGTATATAGATATTTATAAATAAATTTAACCGAACTATACATTTTCTTGTTTCTCCCTAGAAACTTTCACTTTTTTTTTTTTTTTTTTTTGCAAAATCACAATATTAAAATTGATTCTTATTATCCGAGCCCACCTTTTCTTTGAATCTTATGAATGATCGAACTTAAAGATATGAATTGAGTGCCATTTGATGAGTAACTGAGAACAAAGGAGAAACTCTCTATTCATTAATAAGTCATCTTAAAATATTTGATGAGTTGAGATTACCGAAGTATTGCAGAAGTTGGGCCGGGTTGATATATATATATATATAAAATAGAATAAGACAGGTGTCGGAATCCTAACTTTGACTCAACTTTTTTTTTGTTTTTGAAAAAGCTCTATAAAACCCCACATTAATTCTATCACTCCCACTCTCTTGATGAAGAAAAAGAGAAAATTATTCTATGCTTTTTTAAGTTCACAATAATATGGTGTCACTTAGTTTCAATATTCAGCTTGTACTTTTAATTGCTTTGCTCATTCTTCAACAACAACACACTTCAGCTAATGTTCTGTTTGGTAACTACACTTCTATTTATACATTTTCTTAATAGCCTATCTACAAGTACTAATATTTCTCCCCTGCTTTGCTTTCTGTAGGAAAGCTAAGGAAGAAAGAGTGGCTAAAATTTACCTCTATGCAAAATGATCATGTATGTTATGTATACGGAATTACGTTTGATCTGATTCTTCATCATTTTCGCTTAGTAGTATACTATTTATGTATATTCTTTTGAAATTTATGCAGGATTCTCATGTGGATGATATCATTGCCTCTGCTGGAGGAATTAGAAAAATGCTAGTGTATCAATTTTCAGGTATATTATATACTCATATACTACTACCAGCTACTCTGTTTTAATATATATAGTGATCATTTAATTTCAAATCGATCCCTTTGTTGTAGTTATGTTCTGACATCACTAAAAAGAAGAAGCTATATTGCTAAATAGCTTGTAGCTAATATGATTTTCTGATCATTTTGAACTATTTACTTTTTAGTAATAAAAGTCGTCCGATCAGTATGTTTTTTCTTTTCTTTTTGGGTAGTGAAAGGAGATGCTGGATTTGATTCAATGAAAACCTCTCACATGAATGCTCAGGTTCTCTTTTCCCACTTTCGCGTAGATTTCCTAGATTTTCTTTTTATTGATAATATTTAGCGATAAATGTTATTCTATTTAAAATTATTAGAACTTTTAACATTTAAATAGATAACTGATTATAAATATCTATATTATAATATTATCACTAAATTCTTTATTTGTTATAATGGTACTTCAACAACCTCCTCGGCTCATGAGGGGAACAACCAGACACACATACCTTAAAAGATGCTAGCATCACGCTCTAATTCACGGACACAATATTACTCATCTGCTGTTTCTTAATTAAAAAATGGATTTAACTTATATCTACAATATATAAATATAAAAGTGCAATTCTTATATTATTTGTGCATTTTTTGATAAATATAAACACGCTTTAGTTATTTTCTGAATATTAATCCTACTTCTTATGAACGTTACTTTACCTATAGTTATCACTTAGATAGCCTGATGATTATAACACATAATATACCCATCAAGATTTAAGTTGATTAGTCAGAAAAAAAGTTACCTAATATCTTTTTACGTTTGTTGGGATTTGAACTTGATTATTTAAGTTAACGCCACTTCTTTGACCACATCAATACCTTTAATTTGATCAATGCGACATCACTTTTTTCTTATTCTTGCATTCTATTACTAATATTTTTATAGTGAATTACTAGGTCGATAGCCAAATATTCGAGAAGAATCATGAGAGAGGTAAGAAAGAAGAATCAAAGGAGTTTGTTGATGTAGAAGATGAAATAGCAAAGCTTCTGACCAAAGACTATATTGGAAGAAGTAAGCCTCGCCGCAGCAAACCACCCATCAATAATCACAAGCCTACGGACTAATTAAAACGGGTGATTTATAAGAATAGTCCTGAAGGTAGGTGATCTTGAACTTTTCCCTCACTTACCTCAGGGGCAAAACTTCAAGCTTAACAACTTTTAACCTTGAAGCTTCGTTTATGAACCAAGTGGGGGTCAAAAATTCAAAATCGTCCATTTTTAAGATCATTAGGTGTAATTTCCTGAATTAAAACCTTAGTAGTAGTAACTAGTACAAGTAGTTTTCAGATTTGGGCCTCACAATTTTGCCCCCTACAAGTGATGGCCCAAAAATCATGTTTGTTATTGTACATTTGTTTCCCTTCTTTCTTTATATATACTACTCCATCAAACTCCGTTTAACCTTGTATACTGTAGTAAAAAAATAGTCTATGTCAAGGTATTTTCATCGACATGCTTATGTAAAACACTAAATTTAGGTACAGTATATCACAATTTAATGTAGTACGTTAAAAAGAACATGACTACATTATATTATACCAAAAATAGAAGGATAGGAGATGAATAAATGCAGAGCCTTGAAGGTTGTTGAACGTTACTGCAATCTCGTTATATTCTTCAATGTATTGTCCGTTGTGGACAACCAATTGTTCCTATTTCGAATATTACTACCTTTGTACCTCCCATGGATCCATTTTTATTTCTTTTTCAAAGAGGCAGAAGCAACAACCAAATTAATCACCAACGAATGAGATTGTTTCTCCCTTAATCTGAGATCTCAAATTCAATTCTCTGAGTATGAAAAAAGCCCTACACAATATGAATCTGATATAGACGGGTCCAAATAGAAAAAAACATAAGTATTGAATTTATCTAACATGTTGTAGTATATATATATATTGGCTGACCAGTTCAGAAGCAATACGCACATGATTGGAGGACCTATTCATGGCACAAACACAAAAGCTTCTGACCAAACCAACCAAACGAATATTTTTTTATTTACTTCAATTTGTAGTCTGGCAGTGGCAGGACCATTTCTTTATTGGTTACTTCAAACCTAACCAACATTCATCTGCTTTCACAACTGGTTTTTAGGGACCTACGTTGCCCCTCAAGTCAAACCATTAAGGTAAAATAAATAGGGAAACTTACATAAATATACTATAAATAAAAAATATTTATCACTTATAGCAATACCATTTTTTTTTTCACTTGATCACTTTTAATACATTTATAATACAATTTTAATACATATTACTTAGAACAATTTATTATTCACATATAATACAAGTTTTATTGATGAATAATGCATTTATCAGATATTTTAATACACTTATAATACAATGTGTCAACTTCTTACCAAACAAGTTTAATATATTTTTAAAAACAGTTATAATACATATATATTGCATACTTAATTCACTTTTAATACATATTACAGATTTAACATAGTATTGCTATAAATGGTAATAAATAAAAAGTATCGCTAAAATCTGTAATTATTTATTAAAAGGCACTAATCCAAGTAATTTTTTCAAATAAATACTCTTATGCAGTATCTAAAAAAACAAATATGTTTTCAAAACCCAAACCACATATCGAAGAGTTTTCACTTGTTCAAAATAAATAATCATACGAAAAACAATACTTTTTTTTTATGTACATAACAAAAAATTCTTCGATAAAATGCTGTAAAAAAATAAAATAAAATCTCAAATTAGGTATTGAAGAAGAAGACCAAAAGAAAATAGGCCAGGTCAGGTTAAACAAATGAATTTTAAAAAATTTGGAGATGAATTATTTATTTTTAAGCTTGACAGTGTTCATTCGTCAAAATTAAGTATAAATTTATGTCAAAGTATAATAAAGTGCTATATTTAGGCAGAAAGTATAACTAGATACCTATATATTTGGATCGAAAGTATAAATATATATTTTTTATCCTTTTTTGAAAATAAATTAAAATATGTAGTTTATGAAGTTGTGACGAAACCACAAATTACAATTAATCTGAAGTTTACTAGTAGCTGTAAAATAAGTCAGTTACACCCAAATTGACTAAATTGCAGCAACGAAAGAAACAAGAAGACCACCAAAATGGCAGCAGTAATGCTACATTGAAAAGGAAATCCAAAGGCGGACTCGCCCAAGTTACTGTCAAACCCCTTAACATACGCCCATTAATGTGTACTAAGCCACCCCAAATGTTTAGTAGGGCTCTGCTTTTCTATTTCGACTACTAAAACACCAAAAGTAAACCGCGTGCATTGGCTTTTTCCCCATTATTCCACTGCACCAATTCCACAATTGATAGCACACCCTTTTACGGATTCTCTGTCTTTTTCATGGTTTTGATGGAAACCCAATGAGATCCCTTCTGTAGGTATGCTTTTTTTAAAAAAATCAAGATTCTTGATTTTTGTTTTCTGCGTATTCAGTTACATGTATTGTTCTTGTGTTTTAGATGTTTTGTTTATGGGGTTTGGGGGTGGGGGTGGGGGGGAGTTTCTTGGTTTCGTCTGTTTGCTTGATGAGTAGACTGGGGTCTTCAAGTATTTTGATTGTGAATGAAAAGAGTGGTCTGATCTAGTTCTTTAACATAATCTTGGACTGCAGGCTTTCTTGAAAAATAAAACTGCTTTTGTTGGTTTGTGTATTATGAAATAAAGCAATAAGGGATGATTATTGTAGTCTGTCAGGGTAAGTAGAAGTTTTGAATCTTTGTTTTCACGGATTTTCCATATGGAAACTCAAGGGTATATTTTGGCGTTTTTCACTGTTAGATGCCATTAATTAAGTTAGAATTTCAACACCAATCAATGTGTTTTACGCGAAGCCAAATGGAGAAGGGGCTATGGTTTAGCGTACCTTATCTTTTTCGTTCTTTCTTTTCATAGATTATGCCTTTTTCTTTCCGGTGAAATATCAATTTGCTTTTAGTCAATTAATCCCACATGAATAATATGACTGTTCATCCATGTGCGCACCCAAAGGGCAGTGGCTGTGAATTCCCTTGTCATAAAAAAGAGTAATGGATTTGTGCACAATTTGCCTTTAGATGCTTTTGACATGTTTCTCCAGGGGGAGGGTATTCCCCTGCTGATGCTCCCTAGTCCCTACACTTGCTAAATTCAATTGACAATATATATTCTTTTTGTTCAAACATTTATAGAATTTATTTACCTTATCATGCAGAATTCTTCTTCCTACTGTCAATATGAACAATGTACCTGGGGTGGGGGTGGGGGTGTACTCCACTGCTGATGCTTGTTGCTCCCTACTTGCCCAATTTAGTTGACAACATGTAATATATCTTCCTTACGCCAGTATGAATAATATCATCAAGAACCATAGGTTCTTCCAAGTTTAATGCTTTCTTACTTCAATATTTAATTTGTATACTGACTGGAGAAGGTGCACTATTCACTTCTGAATGGATATTTACCTTTGTTATGACAGATAAGCTCCATCCTAGTCTCACAACATGGTCAAGTTTCTTGTTTTTGGGAAAAGATTGAAGAATGGTTCATAAAGCTGATTTAGTTATTATTGGCATCTGTGTCGGTGTGGCATTTGGAATTCTCATTGCATCACTTGTTTTCTTTGGAATTCGGTGGTACAAAAGGCGTGTTCGTCTTCAGCACCAAGCAAATGAGAGATCTGTAGCAACTCTTCCAATACGGACAAATGGACTTGGAACAAGCGTTGATTTTAGTGCATCTCTGTCAAATTCTGTAGCTATTAAGACATCAGGATTTCCTGCCACAAATCCACAGCACAGTTGGTGGAGTCACCCTACTAAAGATCAATTTGCTTCAGCATCTGGATTACCAAGATATTTTTACAAGTATATAATCTACAACTCTAAAGGGATATTAATATCTTTGGTGGGGAAATTACCTTGTAGATGACTAAATTCAACAGCTTTTCATGTTATTGCATCCTAAATAGTAACTAAGGGAAACTCTTCAATCATGGTTCCGCTTCTTAATGTCTATTGATTAGCAACTTAAGAGCAATTTAAATCCATAAAGCATACATAGATACCTTTTGATCCCGTGTATTTCAGAAAGTTTTCTAATTGTCTCTATAATTTCTCTCTGGCATCGCCATCAGGCTTTGGTTCTTTTCATAGCGGCAAGCTGATGACTTCTTCTCCCTTTTGTCTCTATGCTTGCTTCGATTGTCATCATATAAGCATGTTGAGAGATTATGTAATCCAGGTGTCAGAATGCAATGGAATTTTTTTATACATTGCTTTGTTTCCCCAACTAATGAAACTATTGGTCCTTCAAATACACATTGGATGTGTTAGGCAATCAGGTTTGAAGAATGCCTTGAAGTTGTAATTGGCAATTTTTCTTAGCATTGTTAAAATAAGCCTTTTATTGAATACATTTTTCTCTATGAATTCCACATTAAACTGCTTAACAATGCCAACTGCCTGTGCTGATCTTTTTTGGAACCCCAGGGACATTCAAAAAGCTACCCAAAACTTTACAACCATCCTGGGACAGGGCTCTTTTGGCCCAGTGTACAAAGCTACAATGCCTGCTGGTGGAGTAGTTGCGGTGAAAGTTCTGGCTACTGACTCAAAACAAGGAGAGAAGGAGTTCTTTACAGAGGTATGGATTGCTCGTTAACTTTTTCCTAGAGAAATAACAGTGTTGTCATTTCTATGAAGAATTATTCTGCTGCAGCATCCTTATTATATAGCCTCATCCAACTGTGAAAGCTAAAGTAGTGGCTGTAAACTGTATCTATATATCCCTTTTATTGAGATTTATGTTCACATAAATAAGAATTTTTTTCGAGGTATACAATATTTCACATTAGATGCATAAGGGTACCCATAACTGGTTTATGAAACACATGGTTTACCCACTAATTGTCTTAAAACATTGGGTTGGATTAGATTCTTTCAATAAATTAGAGCTAACCGTTGATAAATCTATTCCTCACTTGTGAATTCAATCTTTTAATCCATGTGTAGACCCTATAATTGGGTTATGTATGGGAGGGTATTTAAAATCTGCAGTGCCTAATGTCACATGTAAAAGGACATCCAAGACTGTTTAAAGGTTCTGGGTTAGCTCTACTCATTACCTACCCATTATCTTAGTGTTTTGGATGAGACACTCAAATTCTTTTACTAGTGTTTATGAACTATATCAAATGTGTACATTGGTCCTTGTAAATAATTTATCTATCATCTTGGTCAGTCTAAGAAACCAGTTATACATCTGCCACCTTAATATAGCGATAAAAAGGGGCATCTCAAATGAACATTTTATCTTGTAAGGCGGAGATGATGTTACCGCATTTCAATGTAACTGGATGAGACTTGTACGCCAGGTGGGCTCTAAGATAATGGTGAAGCATATTTACTTGGGACATATTTAGGGAAAAATTCCTATTTACATGAGGTTAAAAAAAGGGCCAAAAAAGAAGCTACCATATAGGTTCTAAAGGTTTTAAGAGGTTCTTGAAGCATATTGATTTCCAACTCTCAAACAGTACAATAATGCATCTTATGCTCCTCTATTTGTATTTCTCATGAAGGTGAATGTTCTCGATAAAGTTTTGATTTAAATTGGTGTTTGTGCAGGTAACACTTCTAGGCAGGCTTCATCATCGGAATTTAGTAAATTTGGTGGGCTATTGTGTTGATAAAGGACATCGCATGTTAATATATGAATTCATGAGTAATGGAAGTTTGGC
Organism: Solanum piurae; assembly: GCA_029582685.1. NCBI lineage: Eukaryota > Viridiplantae > Streptophyta > Magnoliopsida > Solanales > Solanaceae > Solanum > Solanum piurae. The sequence goes on along the minus strand of JAJOOO010004810.1, from coordinate 6,351 downwards.
AAACCTTTTATACAGTAAGTGTATTACTCTTTTCCATTGATAACATTACTTTATTGGAGATAACTACTGATGAGAAACTTCTAGACATTTTTCTCCTCCTAGCTTAAAGCTGCCTGGGAAACAGTAAGTCATATTTTTTTTTGCAATGGAACAACCACTTCCTGTAGAATCATCACTTAAAGTAAAGGAATCTGGAGTGGATGATCAGTAAACAGAAAATAATCTGAATATTAATTGTCTCTATGGTTATACATTCAATGGAGCTTCTTGTTGTCCTTCTGTGTGGTTTCTCTATTTTAAATCTTTTGTTGACTAAGAAGAGGTGATGAAACTGTTTTTGTTCTGCACATGTTCAGGTGAGGAGTACAGCTTGAGTTGGGAAGATCGGGTGCAAATAGCCCTTGATATTTCACACGGCGTTGAGTATCTCCACGATGGGGTAGTCTGACTGATCAATTTACTTCTATTTGCCGTGGTCACAAGACTGGTTACTTATTCTTGGTTCACATTTCTTCCAACAGGCAGTTCCCCCAGTGATACACCGTGATTTGAAGACTGCCAATATATTGCTAGATCAATCTATGAGAGCTAAGGTCAGTGGAACTCCATGCATCATCGAATTAGTTAGAAAATTAAAGTAGACTCAAGTTTGCTGCTGTTGTTGTCTATTAAATTGCTTCCTTTGCATATTAGCCGAAGTTGTTGCTTCCGAGTATTTACCTCTTCCTTTATAACTAGGTTGCTGATTTTGGGCTGTCAAAGGAGGAGGTATATGATGGCCGCAATTCAGGCCTTAAAGGTACATATGGCTACATAGATCCTATGTATATATCCACAAGCAAGTTTACAACAAAGAGTGACATATATAGCTTTGGCATTATCCTTTTTGAACTAATCACCGCTATTCATCCACATCAGAACTTAATGGAATATGTAAATCTTGTAAGTTCCCAGATCATCCCATCCCATCCCATGCACTTTTTTTTTCTTCAAATGCAAATTTTACGTTCTCTTATTTGTTCTTGACCTGTTATGTACAAAGGCGGCTATGAGTTCAGATGGGGTTGATGAGATCCTAGACAAGAAGCTTGTTGGAACATGCAGTGTAGAACAAGTGAGGAGTCTTGCTGCAATTGCTCATAAATGCATACATAGAACACCTAGGAAGCGTCCTTCCATGGGCGAAATATCACATGCAATATTGAAAATAAAACAGAGGCGCCTTGTCAAAGAAGATACCATGTCATTTACAGGATATGACAGTTCAAGAATGGCAAGAAGGATAGAACATCAACAGGTTGAATTGAGAAACATGGCCAGCATTAATGAAAGAGAAGTTGAATGACTTTTCATTCACAACCATGAACACTTGGTTTCTATTCTTGAGCTTATTTTTGTAGCATAAAAAATATAGGAAAGACATCGTGCAGAGTGTTGAATCAACAAATTGGCATGAAATTGTGTTTTTGGATACGATTTAAGTTATATAAACTAACCGTGTAAAGAATTTTTATATGGGAAAATTTAATTTGACAAGTTGTAACATGTATCCTTCTTTCCACGTCTTACTAATTCAAGCTTATTAATACCTTGATTATTATTTTTTAAGTTCATGTTCAAAATTTTCACTTTTAAATGCCTTTTTTCAATTTATATTTAAATGGAAAAAAATTCCCAACTTTAGCCAAATAACGACTTTAGGAGCAGTTTGGTAGGATGTATTAAATGAGATGGTCTTTTTATTACAATTTAGTCTACCCATTAGTTGCACAATTCAACTCAACTGCATCTAATACATGAATAACGTAATACACCATCTAATATCTACGGATTACTAATATCGGATTTAATGATATTTGGATAAGACAACAAAATGACTGAACTACCTACAGTTTCTTTATATAATCGTTAAGAATTGGTAAAAAAACATCCTATTTCTCAATTAAACAAGCCTAACTCTTATTCAATTTTATACTTCAGTTTTACAATTGCAGAAATAATATTTGCGATAAAATTTTGCATCCAATTGAAAAATAACATTTTTTTTCTTTCTAATTCACTAGGTGCTAACATACGTGATTTGTCAAATTAACATATAATTTTTTGGGCAATAGAGTGTATTTGTGTTGCACTTAGCTGCATCTGAAACACCATTTTTTCTCTCTCACCTAGAGTATGGTTAGCAGTGACAATAAGATTTGTCTATTCCATCCTAGCCAATTATATGAAATAAAAAAAATCATACTAATTGAAAAGAACCTTTTTAATAAAGTTTTAAATCAAACATAACATTAGGTGGAAGGCCATGAATCAAACATTTGATAAAAAAATAATCCCTACATTATTAATTCTTACATTACTAATTCATACGTTATTAATTTCTTTCTACCAAACAACCCCTAGTCTTCGAGGAGAATCTTGAGTAACCAAAAGGGAAGGATTTAGTGAGAATTAAATCTTATTTTATATGTTTTGTTACTAAACTACCACTCAATTATCATATACTTGTAACTTATTTATTATTCTATAAGTAAATATTACGTCTTTTCAATTTTCATCTTCATGTATAAGTTATGCAATTTCACAAAAGTTACAATTGAAACTTCAAACAGATATAAAGTTAGACTCTGAAAAAAAAATTAACTTCTCTACGAGTTTTACATATTTAGTTAGGAGTATTTTTATCCAAATTTTATATTTACACAACAAAAAGATAATATTTTTTAGTTATATTTCAAGCAGCAGGTAAATTTTCACTATCGGACCAAAACGTGGTTAACTCACACAACTTTTTACGATCATTATTAATTTGGGCCTCTTATTTTGTTTCCATCGGCCCAACCCGAAACCAACCGATTGAATTATCTTCTTCTTCTTCCTTATGTTAACCTAATTGTATCGTCACGAAGCTTTCCCCTTTGCCTCACAGAGCTCGAAATCGGTAGCCATTGTCAACCAGGATGAGGAAGCTTAAAGCTCATGAAAAGAAGCTTCTGAAGAAGGTGAACTTCCTTGAATGGAAGAGAGAAGGAGGTCACAGAGAAGCTGATGTCATGCGTCGTTACCACGTCACTGGCAGAGACGACTACAAAAAGTATGTCTTTCCTATATCACATGTAAATGTTTCTGCTCTTACAGTCTTATTGGTGTATAAAGCTAATTCCTTATTTGTTTTATCTATTTAGGTACTCGGGTTTGTGCAGGACAGTGCAGAAGCTTGTGAATATACTGAAACAGATGGACCCAAGAGATCCATATAGAATAGAGATGACCGATTCCCTTCTAGAGAAGCTGTGAGTGCTTTACCCTATTTTATTATGCTGGTATTCTCATTTATTGTTATTAATTACTCTTGTACTATCTAAATTCTTCGATTTTAGTATTACATGTTGTATTATTTGTTGTTGCTATTGTTCTCGTTTCCTTGTTTTCAGCATGTTTTTTTTCCTTTTCGCTGCTGTGTTTGCTTTATACACTTGTTTTTCGATATTCTTTACTTAGCAGTGTCTATCGAAACAACTTCTCTAAGACTGCTTACACACCACCATCTCAAGATCCCACTTGTGGGATTACACTAGGTATGTTGTTGTGATAATTAAGTATCAAGTTTTGAGTGCCCTGATAATTTAAGTTGGTGAGAGATATTTTTCGAAGTGATACTAGTTACATAGGTTGAGTTAGAGTGGGTAGAAGGGGGGCAAAAAATTATGTTGTGTGTACTACAAGGTCAAAATTATTTTATGTGTATATATAGTAGATGTTGAATCCCTGCTTCTTTGTGTTTATTTCTTTATATTTTGAATACCCTTATTTAAAGTCCTAGCCATGGATATAAACTTGTGACCTTCGTTGTGTAGTCCAATTACTTTTTATTTCTTGCTTAGGATATGTAGACAATGGTCAGTTAGGAAGACATTGGTGCATGAGTGATAGACCTTAATCTGTTGTAGCTATAAAATAACTCAACTACAGTACTTTTGTTTTCAATAAATGAGCATCAGATACTTGGCGAACATGTGATTTCTTCTGAAACAGTTGATGACTGCGTCCAATGCCGTCCATCTCTGCCTCTGATATTCTGTTTGCTTGATTTGTATGCATTACTATATCATATGAACTTAATGCAAAGATGATGATTAGCAGTATATATATGTGCATGAACATTTCCACTGTTCCTCTTTTCTTGGTTTGAGAGATGTTTTTATCGCTCTTGTCCTTGGGCTGAAAATCTTTCCTCAATCATTTTCCCTGTGAGAGCACATCCCCCTTATCTCTCCTTGTTATTGACACAGATTTCATGAAATTATAAATTCTGATAGATGTCTCCTTAACAGGTATAACATGGGCGTAATAACTACAAGGAAAAGCTTATCTGTGTGTGAGAACTTATCTGTGTCATCCTTCTGCAGGTAAATGAGCTCTCTATATTTCATATTATGTAGTTCTTTACAACTACAAACAAGTTGGGGTCAGCTATATGAATCATCACTTACCATATTACACCATTTTAACTCATCTCATACCAATATTGTGCAAATACAAATAAAAAACATTTAAATTCTCTATATTTTCTACACGTAAAAATCTCTGAAAGGTAACATTATGCAGTTTTACGTGCATACAAAAGAACCTCTCACCTACCTATCTTCCAAGCACAAGCAATCATGTTGCAACTCTTCTTGGGTTGTTGATTTAAGACAACATTGCGAGTTACCACTAGTTGGTCATAAATGGAATTGTGTTACTGCATGTTATTGTTCTTCCTGATCAAAATTTGCAAAGATAATGTTCTTGGTAATGAAGACATGAATGTATTCTTCATTCACAGGCGTAGGTTGTCCACTATCATGGTGAGGCTGAAGTTTGCTGAACACATGAAGGAAGCAGTGACATATATAGAACAGGGTCATATTCGAGTTGGACCTGATACAATTGTTGACCCAGCATTTCTCGTGACCAGAAATATGGAGGACTTCATCACTTGGGTAGATACATCTAAGATTAGGAGAAAGGTCTTGGAGTACAACGATAAGCTAGATGATTATGATGCAATGAATTGATGACTGGTGACGGATTTGTGAAGCATTTGAGAATTGGAACACATTCTTCTTGGCCATTGTTGGAGTTCCCTGGCAGGTTTACCTCCTGCTAGGTTGCCTTGTACTACCACCTCTCTACATTTTTGCTCCTGTAGACTGTTGAAGATGTACACATTATATTCAACAGTAAAGTTTGATAGAAAATCTTTGAAATTTCTAGCGAATGTTAGTAACTTAATTCACTGTCCATTTGTAGTAGACATCTTGATTTTGTTGATCACACATATCGGTTCTTTGGAGTTAAATTTATTGTAGACTCCTTATCGAATCTGATTTTCTAATGCTTATGGATGGTAGCATGTTTGGTGTTAACTCGATTTTATCGTACAAGATCTTATATGTAGAAATATTCTTGGGTGGGGTCAGCATATAAACTCTGAAATCTTTTACCCTATCCAATCTAGGGACATGTCTTACAATTTATGAAAGAAGAGCTTCCAATGATAATTAATTGAGCTCCTAATTTAAGACTAGAAATTCTGTGAAGCAATCAAAGTTGGAGGTTTCAGTCTCATTTTTTTTTTTTAAGGATAATCATTTCATTTCTACGTTTTTTCTTATCTTTATGGAGGTTTTTTGTGCCATTAAGACATCTTTTATGGAGGCTAATATAGTGATTGTTACCTTTAGAATTTAATTATTTGATTATCTAATTAGTTTGAGTTTGAAATGTTTAATAAAATATATATTTGTTTGAATTTAATTATTTGATAATCTAATTATTTTGGGTTTGAAATGTTTAATAAAACATCTTAAAGTATTGAAGACAATTTTACAAAGCCAATATTAAAACATGGTTGATTCAAATTGAAGTAAATTAAGAAATAAAAAATAGTTGTAAATTAAATTATGTACGATTTACATCAATAATATGTGCATAATACTCCTATTCACATGTTTTTGTAGCTTGGAATTGATGATTCTAGATAAGAAAATCTTAAGAATTATTTGATACCGCGAGCTATGCTCTTGATGGGGGGGACTCACATAAATGAATTGGTGCTGGAAATCGAGGTAAAACAGATGAGGTTATAAGGAAGAAGAAGAAGAGTAGAAGAAGTCATACTAGCTCTTCCATTTTACCATGGCAAGAAGAAATTCTTTGGCATGATGCCAGGCAATTTGTCCTTTAGAGTTTAATGCTTGTTTGTGCTAATAATCAATGATGACAGGAAATGTGTTCAACTAGTTAATGTTCTTTTCCATCTTGCAGAAACTAGAGCTGTAAGGAGACTGCATCATTCTATCTGCT
>JAJOOO010004809.1:0-27421 GCA_029582685.1 Solanum piurae | reverse complement strand
TGTAGTCCCTCGTTTATAGAAGTGGGGCCCTCACAACCATAAACAAGATCCTACCGACACGGATTCATAGACACCCTAGGATACTTGAACTTTGTGCTCTGATAGCAAGTTTGTCGCGACCCGAGCCTACACCCTGGATGTGGCCGTCACTCGAGAACCATTGCTGGTCCCCAAGTGAACCCTCATCCTGGCTGACTACAAGTGGAAGACTAACTTAAGCATACAAAGCTTAAAATAGAATAAAAATTCATGAAACTCAAATACAAAGCTTTAACTCAAATGAAAAACTCTGAATAAAATAATATATTCAACTAGCCAATAATAGGCAACTCAAGTCGTTAATACATTTAATAAGCTAACTGAAACAGACTTCTCCAACTCTACTATCTATCTATGAAGCCTCTAAATGACAAATATAGAAGTCGGGACAAAACCAACGACATCCTGTCAAAACTGAAAAGTAAATGAAATCCTCCAGAAGTAAGGAGGCTCACCATAGATAACTCGTACTCCATATGGTATCAACAAAGCTTCTGTTGATGATCCCGAATACCTGAATCTGCATCATGAAAGGATGCAAGCCAAATGGCTCATTACATGGAATGTACGAGCATGTAAGGGCAATTCTAATGCATAAACATAAAATTGAACTTGATAAAAAGGAAGCATACTTACCTCTTTTCAAACCTACTCAGTTAGTCTTTGCTAAAAAGCACTAAGGAATCATCTAAAAAGTATGACCCTTTCTACCCACGCCAGCTACATGGTTTATGGAGACTTGAGTTATTTGAACTCATCCCTATATCGGTGCTCAATACTACTCCTAAAATATACTCAGCTCATATGTTTTAAAAATATAACTCTTTTTGTGGTTCGAGATTATTACTCAAAAACTAGCTCAAAGGCTCTCTTGGAAATCAGTGTTTCCTGTCTTGTTTAAATGTGAAAATATTTACTCTTTGGAAATACTTAGTTCCCATATTATCTTTTGAAGAAAAAGAACTTCACTTTTTACTGTTACTAAACTCAATACTCAAGTCTTAAAACAAGTTTAAAGCATTTGTAAAAGACTTTTTAAAATATGGTTCATGTCAAATTATGGAAGTGAACGATTCAATACAAGGTTTTCAATAACCATAGATATAAATCAATACTTGAAACTCAAGAACTTCAATGATACTACTCCTCTCAAAGGTACTCAACTGATGGAGTTCATGCAGAAGTTATGGGTATGAACAACTCGACTCAAGGGTCAAAATATCAATAAGGAATTCATGTATATGACTCTTCTCATTCTCATACTTACTTACTCAAAACTTAAATCAAATTGATGATAGATCTCAAAGGATTCACAATTGAACTTAAAGGCTTCCTTGAACTCTACTCTTAACTCCCTTGCATGTGAATTATGAATTCAAGAGTTATGGTTCATGATATGAAGGATATCGTGATGCAAAGTAGACTCATGAATACATTCTCCTCATTCTCATACTCATTTGCTCGAGTCTTGAAACAAGTTACTAGCAATTGTAGAAGACTCCACAAAAAGACCCAAATAAACTTTCTTAGAATGTTCGAAAGAATTCTCAAAACTTAAATCTTAACTCTACCTTGAATTTGAATTATGAATTCAAGGTTATGATCATGTTATGAATGATTTCTAGGTGTTTAGAAGTAGCTTAGTGTGTTTAGAATCAAAAGGGAGTGAAGGTACACTTTAAAAGAACTCAAACGGAGCAACTGATTGCAAACTGGACGGGGCAGGTGACCCTGTCACAATGAGTGGTGCAGGGCACTAGCCCCTAAACTTCGGAGTATAATTTGGGGCCCACTGGCTGGCGTGATGCGCCAAGCCCCAACCCAGAAGACCTGACAAATTTCTTTGCTCATTTTCTCACCCTAAATTGCCTAGAATCTAATGATTTCTTCCTCAATCACTTGGATTTTGATTACTAAACATAAGTACACTCTAATCTACTCAATAGATCCCTCAAAACACTCACTTTAATATCAAGAAATCATCAAAACCCCAATAAAACAATATTTAGAATGAACTTCAAGAACACCTATCAAGAACTCATCAAGAACTCTAATCTTTCAACTTTAAGAATGAAGTTGCGCTGAAAATAACATGATTTGTATGTGGGTGAACAAACCCAACACTATGGAAGCTTACATACCTCTTAGGGATCAAACCCATGGCGAAAATCCGCAAGAGAACTCAAGAACTTCGACGAAAACCTTGATCATTTCCTCTTTTCTCCTCTTTTCTCTTCTTTTCTCTTCTTGAACTCTCAACTAAAACCCTAGGCATATATTAGGATTATGAAACTGAACCTAATAGGATTAGACCCTTAAAACCTTACTAAAAATGAATTAAAACTGATTGAGTAAGGAAACGACCAAAATAGCCCTTTCTATTTTCGGGTAACTTTCCTTATTTGGACAGTCTGACTTGAAAAGGGCATATCTCACTCATCCGAACTCGAAACTTAGCAAACTCGGTGGCGTTGGAAAGATAATTTAAATAAATGCCATTAACTATCTTGTAGCCCACCTAAATCATTTTTTACTAATAGTTATGGTCGTTTGAAGTTGACCCAAAACTTAAAAGAGCTTAGGAATGGCTTGAATGAACTCTCTTCAGTTCTTCTTGGAACTCAAGGTGCTACATCTAGTGAACTTAACACTAAAGAAATTTTAATTCCTCGGTAAAATCCTAATCACAATGAAGAATGGTTCGAGTCTCAGTTCGAATTATTTTTGGGGTGTTACACTGCAATTTCATTAGCAATCAAACATTCACAAGAAAGTACTACTCAAAATTAGGCCCAAATAGCAAGTATCACACAACTCAAAAGGGTCTTTTCTTTTCTCTTAAAAAATAAATAAATAAAATTATTCCTAAAAAAAAAAAGATACTTGATTCAAAGGGACTATCCTAAACAAAAGCCAAGGAACACATCCTAAAAAAGAAAGACTCAATAAAACAGTAAAAACTAAGAATTCATTCCTCCACCCCACACCTAAAAAGATGATATGTCCCCAAAGCATCAAATAAAATTTAAAACAAGGGTTAGAAAAACTCCTTGAGGCCTTTAAGCCTAGCTAGTAGCATGTTCTCTTAATTTTCTTCAAGGGTCGTACGCACCCCATATTTAAGCTAAAATGTGCTCCTTTACTTCAAAATATTTGGTACTCAGACTTCCCCTAACCTGCAAAAACAACACAAAAAAATGACACTAGAAAAATAAAACAAGAAGTTACACTATAAATTGGATTGTCTCCCAATAAGCGTCTACTTTAACGTCGCGGTACGACACAAATAAATTCACCACTTTTCTTTCCACTTTGAACTTATGAATTTTAACGCTAACTTTGCATCAATTTTTCTGCCCCTCTCTAGAGGCGGTGGTATAAAGATACAGGAATCAAGTAATATATGTCGCATCTTGCACTTCTTGGACCTTATTTGAGGAATTTCATTTTGTCTATGTGGACTAAAAAACTTTAGGATGTAGGGGCCTTGTTCCTCATCTATACACCCATCCATTAGTTCAGATGACTTGAATTTCATGTCGTCATCTAAGCATAATATAGAAAAGTGTTTTGAATGAGATTCAAGATGCCTCAACTGTAACACCTCAATCTTAGAAAGAGCTAATTTTAGAAAGAACTAAATTGGAAAGAGCTAAGTTTAGATTTGTGCAAGTTAGACTTCAACTGTGATTATTGGATCAACTTCAAATGACCATAACATTCAACACATGATGACTTAGGTAACCCATGAGATATCAAATGAAAGATCTTTGAGTCATCTTTGCAATGCCACCGAGTTTGCTAAATTCCGAGTTCGTATGAAAGAGATATGCTCGTTTGAGTTCAGCCTATCCAGTTAAGGAAATTCATTCGAATTAAGGAAGGGTATTTTGGTCTTTTCCTTACCCACTTAGTCCACACGTTTTTCCACCCAAATTAGGGGTCAAATCTGATTAAAATAAATTTACGCTAAAGTCTAAAATGTTTGGAAGGTTAGGGCAAAGTTCAAGAGAAGGAAAGGGAGAAAAACTTCAAGCGTTCAAGATTTCTTGCGATCTTTGAGGATTTTCGCCAAGAATTCAATTCTTTCGAGGTATGAAATCTTTCATATTGATGGGTTCATTCACCCTCATGCCAATCATGAGTTTTTCATTCGAATTCGTTCATAAGATTTAGTATATTGAGTTCTTGATGAGTTTCTTGAGGTTTCGTTCTTCAATCTTTATTATTGGAGTTTGACGAGTTCTTGAGGTGAGAGTTTTACGTTTGAGGAATGTTTCTTGAGAAGTTTTGAGTAGAATTTTGTTTACATGTATTGGGTTTACAAATCTGAGGGAATTTTGAGGAAAACAATTGATAATAGGTGAATTAGGACCAAAAATTGAGAAGGAAAATTTGTCAGAAAGACCTGGGGAAGGTGTGGCGCGATGCCCCACTGATGCACCAGGAAGGCTGGCACATCGCACCTGCACTGCGCTAAAATAAAACTTCTAAAGTTTAGGGATTAGCGCCCCACGCCACTCAGTGCACCAGGGTCGCTTGCCCCAACTCATTTTCTATCGTGTGTTCCGTCTAAATTCTTTTAAAAAGTATTCTTGTTGTCTTCCAGATTATAACTATTCAACTACATATAATCATTGAGAAATTTGTATATCCAAATTATAATTTCTTGAATTCACATTTTCAAATTCAAGATAGAGTTAAGATTAAAGTTTGAGGGAGTTCTTTTAAGTCATTTTGAGAAGTCTTTTGCAAACTTTTAAAATTTGTTTTAAGACTTGAGTACTTGAGTATGAGGATGAGGAGAGTTGAGTTTCATTTTTCAGAATGAATATAAGGGAACTAAGAATTTCCAAGTGTAAATGTTTTACATTTAAAACGAGAGAAAACCTTGATTTCCAAATGAGTTCATGAGGAGTTTTTGAGCATTATCTCTTTTAAGAGAACCTTTTGAGTAATAATATCAAAGTATGAGGATGAGGAAATGTTTTTAAACATATGAGCATGAGTTATACTATTAGGAGTAGTATTGAGCACCGATATGGGGACGAGTTCAGACAACTCAAAGTCCTCATAAACCATGTATGCCAGCATGGGTAAAGGGTCATACTTTTTAGATGATTTCTTATTGCTTTTTAAGCATAGCTTAGTGGATCCACTTAGTTGAGGATGTCTTATACTCCGGCAAGGTATATGACAGTTCTGGTAGCGTGGGCGAGACGTTGTATCATCATATAGCTAATTGTGATGGATTTTGGTTAGAGAATCTACCAAAAATAGTAAAAGAGTTATTATTGTATTTTCAAATACAGTGAGTTATTATCTACTGTTTTAAAAGCTTTCTTATATTGAATCTTTATTGTTTCTTTTATATTGAACTGAGTTGAGTATTTCTGAGTTTGAGTATCTTTGAGTATCATTGATGTTAAGTAGATTTGAGTTTAGATGACGTGAGTATGTTCTTCTTTTTTATTAGTTCAAGCCTATGTCTGTGCTTTAGAGTTCCTCTTGCATGTTCACACATTCCATGTACTGACGTCATTTGGCCTGCATCTTTCATGATGCAGCAGTGTCATTAACAGGTGCCCCGTTGATACCACTTGCAGTCCCAGTGTTTTTTGGTTAGCCTTCTTGCTGCTGGAGGATCCCTTATTTATTTCTATTATTTCAGTATTGTTAGGATGATCGGGGGTCTTGTCCCAACATCTCTTATAGTATTAGAGGCTTCATAGACAATAGTAGTTGAGAATGTTTTATTTCCAGTTGTTAATTTTCTAGACTTGAGTTACCTTTTTGGCTAGTTGACTGTTTCTTTAAAATATTCAGAGTTTATCTATTTGAGATATTGAGTTAACTCTTTACTTTTGAGGTTTATTTATTGTTGAGTAAGTTATCCGCTGAGAGTTGAGCCAGGCCAAGGGTTAGCTTGGGGCCAACAATGGTTCTCGAGTTCCAGTCGTGTCCAAGGTGTAGGCTCGGGGCGTGACAAACTTGGTATCAAAGCACATAGTTCAAGATTCATAGGGTGTCTATGAAGCCATCTCTGTAGAGTCTTAGTTATCGGTGTGAAGTGTGCCACATCTATAAATAGGAGGCTATGGCATTTAGGAACTATCTCACTTCTTTCATACTCTTCTCGTGTGATAGAGTTTAACTCTATAAAAGTTTCTTTCTAATTCATGCTTGCATGTATCTTCCTGATCATGCCTCCACAAAGAGTTGTTCAAGGTCGTCCTGCTAGGATAAATCCTGATCCTCAGGATCAAGGGGTCCCCAATGTACCAGAATCGCAACCCCAAGAAGAGGTCACTAATGCTGATTTTCGGGATGCTATCTAGATGTTGAGTCAAGTTGTTACCAACCAAGATGGGCAACAAAGAGGGAATTGATTGGATGTGGCTGATTCATTCAGAATCCATGAGTTCTTGAGGATGAATCTTCCCGACCTCACTGGTTCAAGTGTCACTGGGTATCCAGAAAACTTTCTGGAAGAGTTGCAGAAAGTGTTTGAGGTGATGCATGTTGCAGATGTTGAGCGTGTGAAACTGGCTTCATATCAACTGAATGGTGTTGCTAGAGTCTGGTACGACCAATGGAAGAAGAGTAGAGCTGAAGGGGCACTAATTGTGAGTTGTGTTGTCTTTAAGAGGCCTTTATGGGGCATTTCTTTCCCCGTGAACTAAGAGAGGCAAAGGTAAGAGAATCCTTAACTTGAAGCAGGAATCCATAAGTGTGCATGAGTATAACCTCAAGTTCACTCAATTGTCCTGCTATGCTCCGGGGATGGTTGCTGACATGAGAAGTATGATGAGTCTATTTGTATCTGGGTTGTCTCGCTTGTCAAGTAAGGAGGGCAAGTCATCTATGCTGATAGGAGACATGTACATAGCAAGGATTATGATCCATATGCAACAGGTTGATGAAGATAAGCTGAGAGATAGAGAAGAGTTCCGAAATAAGAAGGCTAAGACCATAGGTAATGAGTCTGGGCAGCAAAAGAATAATGTGAATCGGTCATCCTTTCAACACAAGCCAACTAGACCTTCTCAATCATCTACTAGTGCACCTGCACCAAAGAACAGAGGTGAGTTCAGGAATCAGAACTTGCTGAACTTCAAAGGTAGACCTGCTCAGTCTCAAGGTAATATGGACCAAGGGGCCAATTGGACTCTTGCATGTGCTAAGTGTGGTAGGAACCACCCAGGGGCGTGTCGTGATGGCTCCACTGGTTGCTTCAAGTGTGATCATGAAGGTCACTTCCTGCGAGAGTGCCCTAAGAACAGACAGGGAAATGGTAAATGGGGTAATAGAGCCCAATCTTCTTTAGTGGCTCTGCCAGATAGAGCTATACCTAGAGGAGCTACTTCAGGGATATATAGAGGATAAAACCGTCTGTATGCTATCACTAGTCGCCAAGAACAAGAGAATTCACCATATATTATCACTGGTATGATCAATGTCTTTGCTTTTGATGTATATGCATTGTTTGATCCAAGTGCGAGTCTGTCTTTTGTTACTCCATATATTGCTATGAGTTTTGATATCCTTCCCGAACAACTTCTTGAGCCCTTCAGTGTTTCTACACCTATTGGTGAGTCTATTCTAGCTGAGAGAGTTTATCGTGATTGTACCATTTCTATCAATCACAAGGATACCATGGTTGACTTAGTCAAGTTAGATGAACTGACTTCATGCTTGTTATGCCTTAGTCGATTGTAGAACATGAGTAGTTAAGTTCCAGTTTCCTAATGAGCCAGTTATTGAGTGGAGGAGTAGTTCAGCAGTGCCTAAGGGTCGTTTTATTTCATATCTTAAGGCCAAAAAGTTAGTTTCCAAGGGGTGCATCTATCACTTAGTCCGAGTTAATAAATCTGGTGTTGAGACACCACCTATTCAGTCAGTTCCAGTTATGAGTGAATTTCCAGAGGTCTTTCCAGAAGATCTTCCCGGAGTCCCTCGTGAGAGAGAAATAGACTTCGGTATAGATATTCTTCCTGATACTCGACCTATCTCTATTCCACCATATATAATGGCTCCAATTGAGTTAAAAGAGTAGTTAAAAGATCTTCTTGATAAGGGATTTATTCGACCTAGTGTCTCTCCTTAGGGCGCTCGGGTCTTATTTGTGAGGAAGAAAGATGGTTCTCTTAGGATGTGTATTGACTACTGCCAATTGAACAAGGTTACTATAAAGAATAAGTATCCGCTTCTGAGGATTGATGATCTCTCCGATCGACTTCAGGGTGCCACTTGTTTTTCTAAAATAGACCTCAGATTTGGATATCATCAGTTGAGAGTAAGAGAAAGTGACATCCCTAAGATAACATTCAGGACATGGTCATTATGAGTTTTTGGTTATGTCGTTTGGTTTGACTAATGCTCCAACAGCGTTTATGGACCTTATGAACAGAGTTTTTAAGCCTTATATTGATATGTTTGTTATCATATTCATTAATGACATTCTGATTTATTTGAGGAATGAGGAAGATCATGCTAGTCATCTCAAAGTAGTTCTCCAAACTCTAAAGGATAATGAGTTATATGTTAAACTAATTTTGGCTTGAGTCAGTGGCGTTCTTAGGCCACATTGTATCTGGAGAAGGGATTCGAGTTGACACTCAGAAGATTGAGGCAGTGCACAGGATGCCCAGACCCACATCTCCAACTGATATTAGGTGTTTCTTGGGATTGGCTGGTTATTTAGGAGGTTTGTCGAGGGGTTCTCATCTATTTCATCCCCGGTGACTAAGTTGACTCAGAAGACAACAAATTTTCAATGGTCTGAAGCTTGTGAGAAGAGCTTTTAGGAATTGAAAACTAGGTTGACTACTGCCCTAGTGTTGACTTTACCAGAAGGTACATAAGGCTTTGTTGTGTATTGTGATGCGTCCAGCGTTGGACTAGGTTGTGTATTGATGCAGAATGACAAGGTTATAACTTATGCCTCCAGACAGCTTAAGATTCAGGAGAAGAATTACCCAACCCGTGATCTAGAGTTTTTTTTTGGTAAATAAAGATTTTATTTCCAAAAAGTGAATATTTACAGATCTAAACACTTGCTGGCCATGTGTCTCTTAAAAGAAAGAAATTTCTATGCATGACTCACTTTTAACATGCCTAAGGAGTCACTTATCATTACATTCTAAAGATACTGATATAGAAAAATAAAAAATCTAAATAAAAACAACAATATCAGCTAACTATTCACCTCCACAGGACTTCATGGCATTGGAGCTAGTTTCTGCAATTGTGAGCACCAGGTTTTCTGATTTTTGCCCTTGATGTGTATATGTCTAGCTATTTTCTTGCACACTCTGTCAATTTGGTAATTACCTTTTTAAAATCTGATCATGTTCCTTTCTCTCCATATGACATTGATCACCATTGCAAATGCACAACATATGATAGCACCTTGTTCTGCCCTTTTTGTTACCCAACTAATGATCCAATCTACCTCTTGTTGCCAATCTCCAATGGTTCTTGTAAATCCCAGCCATGTCAGTATTTTGCACCATAGATGCCTTTTAATGAGGCGGTAAAAAAATAGGTGATCTTGTGTTTCTATTGCAGCCATACAAAACACACATATAGAATCAACCTGCACCCCAAACTTTGCAAGACTGTCAACAATAACTAGTCTCTTTAGCAAATCCAACCATAGGATGAACTTGTGTCTAGGGTGATGCTTGTTTGTAGATTAATACACTTCCATGGTACTTTTGGGAGTTGTGGCATTTGAGCAATATACATTTTTTTAATAGAAAACCTTGTCCCTATTTTTCAGCATTTCAAGTCTTGTATGTAGATTAGCTTGAAGTCTTGGTGCTTGCCTAATAGTTCTCCTGGATTCAATTATTTTCTTGATCACCCAGGTTGCATTCCTGGGTATGCTACATGTCTCCAGTATATCCCCTTTCATATAGTATATGTGTACCCACTTTATCCACAGGCTGTCTGCTTTTGATGCTATGGCTCATTACTGCTTTGCTACTGTAGCCTTGTTCCAATTGCATAGATTTAGGACATTTTGGCCTCCTACAACTTTAGGCATATATACTTTCTCCCATGAGACCAATGCTCTCTTTGAAGGGCCTATGGAACCAGTCCAAAGGAATATACTGCAATGACTATTGATTAGATTCATTATTCTTTTAGGAAGGATGAATATTTGTTCCCAATAAGTTTGTATGCCAAACACTATAACTTTAATCAATTGAAGCCTGCCAGCATAAGCTATCAATTTTGTTGTCCAACATCTCATCCTGTCCAGAATTTTGTCCACCAGAGGTAAACATTGGTCCACTGTTAGTTTCTTGGATGAAAGAGGAACTCCAAGATATTTGAAAGGTAGGATTCCTTCAAAATAGCCAAGTTGTTGTATTATCTACTCTTTATTGGATAATTTACCCTAGAAACAAAAATGGAGCTTTTGTCTATATGTGCTTGTAGACCTGAAGCTGTAGAGAATTTATGGAAGGCTTCTTGGAGTAATTCAATAGATGTGCTTTCAGCTTTATAGAACATCAATAAGTCATCAGCAAAATAGATATGTATGGTTCCAAGCTTCTTGCATCTGGGATGAAACTGGAAATTTAGGTTCATTATCAGCATATGTAGCTCCCTGTGCAGATATTCCATTGCAATTACAAATAAGTAAGGTGACATGGGGTCTCCTTGCCTTATTCCTCTCTTTCCCTGCAAATGTTTGGTTAAACCTCCATTGAGCACCAATGAATATGATACAGTAGTGACACACTCCATTATCCAGCTAATAAACTTCTGAGGGAAACCCAATTCAACCAACATACTATCTAAAAAACACCATTCAATAGAATCATAAGCTTTCCTCAAGTCAACTTTCAGAACACACCTGGGTGAGACACCTTTCCTAGAGTACCACTTTAGCAATTCATGACTAAACAAAATGTTGTCAATAATAGATCTTCCCTCAATAAAAGTTGATTGAGAGGGACTGGTGATAGTTTTCATAACTCCTTTCATCCTATTCATCAAAACCTTCGTAATGATCTTATAAACTATGCTACAATATGCTATGGGTCTATAATCTTTAACCACAATAGGGTTGGGCACTTTTGGGATCAGGGTTACTGCAGTATAACTAAATGATTTCAGGAGTTTACCTATGTGAAAAAAATCTTTCACAGCCAATATCACATCTGCTTTAACAGTCTGCCATTGCCTGGTGTAGAATTCAATAGGAAAGCCATCCACTCCTGGTGCTTTATCTATTGGCATGTCCTTGATCGCAGCTATAATCTCCTCTTCTGTGATCTCCTGAATCAGAGAAATTTTTTGTTGTTGCAATAGGCATTGACCATTCTTGATCACCACTGAATTTGGGCTAGGAACTCCATCTGGTGCACCCAGCAGATTGGTAAAGAACTGAATAAATTCCTCTTCAACCAGTCGCAAATCTGATTGTTTCATTCCCTTATGATCATAGATTGTAGTGATTGCATTCTGACTAGCTCTAATTCTGCATTGGGCATGGAAGTACTTTGAATTTGAATCTCCACAAGCTATCCAAGTAGCTCTAGATCACTTTTGCCAGAGTGCCTTCTCCTCAACCAAACTCCACTTATGCATTTTATTAATGAGGTTGCGTTCCTCATTTATCAGTTGCTGGTTTAGGGGGTAGGAAGCTAGCATGTCCTGCGTAATCTCAAGTTTTTGTCTAGCTTGTTGTAAGTGTCTAGTATAGGATGCTAGATAAGTGTTGAGGTCCTTCAAGTTTATCTTCCTATGCAGTTGATACATCCATGTGCCATTATACCTTTGTGCCCATGTATTAGCGACAATCTCAGCAAATTGGGGATGATCCAGGACAATTTTGAATAACTTGAAAGGTTTAGGCCTAGAAAGCACCCCTGGTGTGCAGTGTAGGAACACTGGGGAGTGATCACACACCCCTGGTGATAGGTAATTTGATTCCACATTTCCATAGACCTGAATCCATTTATAATTTCCCAAAGTCCAATCAATTCTTAAGTACACTCTATGATCCAGTTCCTATTTATTGCAGAGTGAATAAAAACAACCTTTTGACCTTAATGGTGTAAGTTGCAATGTATCAAGACATTCTCTAAAATCCTTTGTTTCGGCAGGTGTCACAGGGGAACCCAACCTATCATTTTAATTCAGTACTGAATTGAAGTCTCCACTTAACACCCATGAGTCTGTGATTGTATCCTCTATTCTTACTAGTGTAGCCCACAACATAATTCTTTCTGTAGCCGTATTCTTGGCATAAACAATTGTGACATAGGCTTTGAAGGATCCAGATTGGTTCTCCACATAGCAATGAATAAATTGTTAATTTGTTTCCACAACCTGCACTTGTGTATTAGGTCTCCAGAGTAGCCATATTCAACCATTTACAACTTCTGAGTAGTTGCATTTAGAGTTCCATCCATTTCCCACTTTATTGAGGATTGTTTGAGACTTAATTTGCTTGAATCTAGTCTCCAAACACCCTAACAGATCAATATTATGCTTTTGAAGAAAGAGTTTGAGCTTCTTCTTCTTGAGGGGTTGATTTAATCCCCTCACATTCCATGTGGCAATAATCATACTAAATTTGGAGCTTCACCAGGGTCTCCTGGTGTATCCCCTTCAATTTCTAAACTCAACAGTGGTGTGAACTTGTTCCCACCCTAGAAGTACTAGATTCACCTTGCTTTGGTAGTCCTACCATGCTCTGCACTGGATTCACAATAGTTACTTGTTGCATATCTGTAACTGCTTCTTTGGGGGGTTCTTTTACTTTCCAGCCTTGTTGCACAAGTTTCCTTGTTCTTCTATTCATTTTCTTCCTCTTTTGACCCTCCTTAAATTCCTCTTTTGGGGGGTTGTCCTATCTATATCTACACTAATCTATTTGATGGACAAATCTAAGACAATGTCCACAAAATTTGGGTTTCCAGTCATACTCGACAGGCTGATGGAAATTACCATTAGGCATAATCATCTCAATGGCTTCAACCAGAGGTTGTGATACATCTACTTCAACACTTATATGAGCATACAAAATACGCTCCATATTTGCTGTGAATTGATCAGTATGCTTTGGTTGCCCGATACCACTAGCTATCTTGCTCAAAGCTTCACTAGACCAGTAGCCCACCGGTAAGCCTGGTAGAGTAATCCATAGCGGTATAGTGGTTATGCAATTTGGATCAAACACAAAATCAATTTCATATGGCTGAACCACAAAAGGTTTATTGTGAAAGGTGTAGGGACCATTTAACAGAACCCTATCCCGATCTCCAGCTGAATTGAAATAGAATATAAAATACCCAGTATCATGGAGTAAGATTTGGGGCTTAATCTCGCAGCTCCAGATGTTATCAACATAGTTCTCAATTGATTTTAGGTATGGTTTATCACCAATTACATACCCAATCAATGAGTTCTTCCAGTAGCCGTCTGCTCCTTCACATCATCTTCAATGATGTTCACATAAATTTTACCATCTTTTAAGAGAGGAGGAATATAGGTGAGCGCTTTCCCCTGACCTAGCTTCTTTCTTTCTGTAAATTCCTTCTTTACTTGAGAATTTGTATCTATAGTGACCCCAGAAAACTGTAACTTCCTATTTGGCCCAGAAGTACCAACACTTCGGAGGTGAACAAAGTTGGGCGACTCTATCTCCAAACTAGCATCCTCAATCTCTTCTAGGATGGATCAAAATTTGGCTGGGAGGTAAGTACCAAATGTGAGAGGAGGAAGTGTGCATCTACTACCATCGTAGGGTGTTACCATATTTCCTGGGTTGTGGCCATTTGGTTTCACAGAAGGTACACATTAGCTGCCTTGCTAATATGCGCCGAGAGCATTTTCCATGTAACCTCTGTGATCTAGAGTTGTCTGCTGTAGTGTTTGCTTTAAAATATGGCATCACTATCTTTATGGTGTTCATGCAGATGTGTTCACCGATCACAAGAGTCTCCAGTATGTATTCAGTCAGAAAGAGCTTAATCTTAGACAGAAGAGGAGGTTGGAGTTACTCAAGGATTATGACATGAGTATTCTCTATCACCCGGGTAAGGCTAATGTTATCGCTAATGCTTTGAGCATGTTGTCTATGGGTAGTACTACCCATGTTGAGGAAGGAAAGAAAGAGTTAGCAAAATATGTACAGAGACTTGCACGATTGAGAGTCCGGTTAATGGCTTCCAATGAAGATAGAGTGGTGGTGATGAATGAGGCTGAATAATCACTAGTGTATGAAGTGATAGAGAAACAAGACCAGGACCCTGTTTTGCTTGATTAAAGGCAAATGTTCATAAGCAGAAAGTGATGACTTTTGAACAAGGGGGAGATGGTGTGTTGAGGTAATAAGGTAGATTGTGTGTACCAAAGGTGGACGAACTTCGAGAGGGGATCATGGAGGAAGCTCATAGCTCTAAATACTCTATCCATCCTGGTTCCACAAAGATGTATCGTGACTAGAGAGAAGTCTATTGGTATAGTAGTATGAAGAGGTGTATTGTAGAGTTCATTGCTAAGTGCCCTAATTGCCAACAAGTCAAGGTAGAGCACCAAAGGCCTGTTGGTATGGCTCAGAATATAGAGATTTTGGAATGGAATTAGGAAATGATCAATACAGACTTTATTACTGGTTTGTCGCGGTCTCGCAGGCAACATGATTCTATTTGGGTAATTGTAGATCAGATGACTAAATCAGCACATTTCTTATCAGTAAAAATTACTTTTTCAGTAGAAGATTATTCCAGATTATATATTCAAGAGATAATCAAACTTCATGGAGTTTTGGTTTCCATTATTTCAGATAGAGGTGCGCAATTCACCGCACAATTTTCAAAGTCTTTTAAAAAAGGTTTGGGTTCGAAAGTGAACCTTAGTACTGCCTTCTATCCTTACACTGATTGTCAAGTAGAACGTACAATTCAGACCTTAGAGGATATGTTGAGTGTGATCGATTTCAAGAGAAATTGGGATGATCACTTACCTCTCATTGAGTTTGCGTACAACAGTTATCACTCTAGCATCCAAATGGCTCCCTATGAGGCTCTTTATGGGAGAAGATGCAAATCTCCTATTAGATGGTTTGAAGTTGGTGAAGCTGGGTTGATAGGGCCATACTTAGTTCATCAAGCCATAGAGAAAGTGAAGATCATTCAAGAAAGGTTGAAAACAGCGCAAAGTCGTCATAAATCCTATATAAATGTTAGGAGAAGAAACTTGGAGTTTGAGGTGGATGATTGGGTTTATTTGAAGGTTTCACCCACGAAGGGTTTTATGAGGTTTGGCAAGAAGGGGAAACTTAGTCCCCGGTCTATTGGTCCTTACAAGATATCCAAGAGGATTGACAATGTATCTTATGAGTTGGAGCTACTGTCAAATTTAGTAGCAGTCCATCCGGTACTCCACATTTCAATGTTGAAGAAGTGTATGGGCGATCCTTCACTTATTATGCTTACTGAGAATATTGGTATTAAGAACATCCTATTTTATGAGGAGGTACTCGTTGAGATACTTGATCATCAGGTTCGCAAGTTGAGGACCACAGAGGTAGCATCATTCAAGGTATTATGGAGGAATCAGTTTGTTGAGGAAGCTACTTGGGAGGCTGATGAGGATATGAAGAAGAGATACCCACACCTTTTTTCTTCTGGAAAAATTCTAGACCAAGGTATTGACATTTTGTAAAGCACTCTTTAAATTAATATGTTATGTTGTGTTAAATTGCATGTTGGGTGTTTGAGATGGATGTTAGATGATCCCACCCTTAGTTCGATTTAGGGTGATCTCATTCGAGGACGAATGTTCCCAAGGGAGAGATATTTTAACACATCGATCTTAGAAAGAGCTAATTTTTGAAAGAACTAAATTGGAAAGAGCTAAGTTGAGATTTGTGCAAGTTAGACTTCAATTATGAGTTTTGGGTCAACTTCAAATGACCATAACGTTCAACACAGGATGAGTTAGGTGGCCACGAGATATCAAATGAAAGATCTTTGAGTCATCTTTCCAACACCACCAAGTTTTCTAAATTCTGTGTTCGGATGAGAGATATATTCTCATTTGACTTAAGTCTGTCCAGTTAAGGAAATTCACCCAAATTAAGGAAGAGTATTTTGGTATTTTACTTACCCCACTTAGTCCACATGTTTTACCACCTAAATTAGGGGTAAAATATGATTCAAATCAGTTTACACTGAAGTCTAAAATGATTGGAAGGTTAAGGCAAAGTTCAAGCGAAGGAAAGGGAGAAAAACTTCAAGCGTTCAAGATTTCTTGCGATCTTTGAGGATTTTTCCAAGAATTTGATTCTTTCGAGGTATGTAAGCTTTCATAGTGATGAGTTCGTTCATCGTCACACTAATCATGAGTTTTTCTTCGAATTCATTCATAAGATTTCATATATTGAGTTCTTGATGAGTTTATTGAGATTTCGTTCTTCAATCTTTATTATTGGAGTTTGATGAGTTCTTGAGGTAAGAGTTTTACGTTTGAGGATTGTTTCTTGAGAACTTTTGAGTAGAATTTCGTTTACATGTATTGGGTTTACAAATCTGAGGGAATTTTGAGAAAAATAATCAATTGTAGGTGAATTAGGACCAAAAATCAAGAAGGAAAATTCGTCGAAAAGACCTGGGGAAGGGGTGGCACGATGCGTCAGGGAGGCTAGCGCGCCGCGCTTGCAGTGCACCAAAATAAAGCTTCTGAAGTTTAGGGGCTGGAACCTCGTGCCACTCAGTGCGCCAGGGTTGCCTTCCCCCGCTCCTTTTCCGTCGTGTGTTCAGTCTAAATTCTTTTAAAATGTATCCTTGATCTTTTCCCTATTATAACTATTCAACTACATCTAATCATTGAGAAATACGTATATCCAAATCATAATTTCTTGAATTCACATTTTATAATTCAAGATAGAGTTAAGATTAAAGTTTGAGGGAATTCTTTTGAGTCATTTTGAGAAGTCTTTTGCAAACTTATTAAAAAAAATTTAAGACTTGAGTACTTGAGTGCAAGGATGAGGAGAGTTGAGTTTCATTTTTCAGAATGAATATAAGGGAACTAAGTATTCCCAAGTGTAAATGTTTTACATTTAAAACGAGAGGAAACCTTGATTTCCAAATGAGTTCATGAGGAGTTTTTGAGCATTATCTCTTTTAAGAGAACCTTTTGAGTAATAATCTCAAAGTATGAGGATGAGGAAATATTTTTAAACATATGAGCATGAGTTATATTATTGGGAGTATTATTGAGCACCGATATAGGGACGAGTTCAGACAACTCAAAGTCCTCATAAACCATGTATGCCAGCATGGGTAAAGAGCCATACTTTTTAGGTGATTCCTTATTGCTTTTTAAGCATAGCTTAGTGGATCCACTTAGTTGAGGATGTCTTATACTCCAGGAAGGTATATGACAGTTCTGGCAGCGTGGGCGAGGCATTGTATCATCATATAGCTGATGGTGATTCTTGTCGGTTAGAGAATCTCCCAAATAAGAGTAAAAGAGTTATGATTGTATTTTCAAATACACTAAGTTATTATCTATTGTTTTAAATCTTTCTTATAATGCATCTTTATTGTTGCTTTTATATAGAACTGAGTTGAGTATTTCTGAGTTTGAGTATCTTTGAGTATATTTGAGTATCCTTGATGTTGAGTAGAGTTGAGTTGAGAGGAGGTGAGTATGCTCTTCTTTTTTATCAGTTCAAGCCTATGTTTGTGCTTTAGAGTTCCCTTTGCATGCTTGTACATTCCATATACTGACGTCATTTGGCCTGCATATTGCATGATGCAGATACAGGTAATTAGGGTTATCAACAAGCACCCCGTTGATACCACTTGCAGCCCCAAAGTTTTTTGGTGAGCCTCCTTGCTTCTGGAGGATCCCTAATTTATTTGTATTATTTCAGTTTTGTTGGGATGATCGGGGGTCTTGTCCCGACATCCCTCATAGTATTAGAGGCTTCATAGACAGTAGTAGTTGAGAAGTCTGTTTCATTTTCAGTTATTAATGTTCTAGACTTGAGTTGCCTATTTTGGCTAGTTGACTATTTTTAAAAAATATTCTGAGTTTATCTATTTGAGATATTGAGTTAAATATTTACATTTAAGGTTTATTTGTTTTTGAGTAAGTGTTCCGCTGAGAGTTGAGTGAGACCAAGGGTTTGCTTGGGGCCAGTAGTGGTTCTTGAGTGTCAGTCGCATCCAGGGTGTAGGCTGACATCAACTCCAAAGCAACATTATTTACAACATTCTCACTTTTGTACTCTTTCTCAACATAGATATTAAGGAACAAGGTTTAGTTGAATGGTTGGAATTCCTCTTTTTGCTCCACTAGTTGGTCATCGTCCACAACAATTGGTGATTGGGCTTCAGACGCCTCAATCTTTTTGTTCAAGTTAGCCTCAAAGTCATGAATATCTTAGCCAAATTGATCTGTTTCTTGTGTGAGCTCAACTCTTCCTTCAACCAGTTGGGTTGTCATGTATGTTAGACCATCACAGATAAACTCTTGAAACTTTAGAAGTTGAGTTTGTTCTTGTAGCCAAGATTGGCTCACTATCTCTATTTCTTCATAACTTTCTCCTTGTTGGGACTCAATATCTTCCTCTAGTTTATTTGTTGTTGAGTAAGTCTTCCGCTGAGAATTTAGTCAGGCCAAGTGTTCGCTTGGGACCAGCAATTGTTCTTGACTGTCAGTCGCGTCCAGGGTGTAGACTTGGGGCGTGACATCAACTCTAAAGCAGCATTATTTACAACATTATCACTTTTGTACTCTTTCTTAACATCGATATTAAGAAATAAGGTGTTGTTGAATGGTTGGAATTTCTCGTTTTGCTCCACAAGTTGGTCATCATCCACAACAATTGGTGATTGAGCTTCAGACGCCTCAATCGTTTTGTTCAAGTGGGACTCGAAGTCATGAATATCTGAGCCAAATTGATCTATTTCTTGTGTGAGCTCAACTCTTCCTTCAATCAGTTGGGTTGTCATGTATGTAAGACCACCATGTATAGACTCTTGAAACTTTAGAAGTTGAGTTTGTTCTTGTAGAAAAGATTGACTCACTATCTATGTTTCTTCATAATTTTCTCCTTGTTGAACTCAATCTCTTCCTCTAATTTAGATAGGACTGTAATTTGTAAATGAATAGCGTCAAGCTTTTCCAGAAGTTTCATGATTTTTGATTGCTCTTCCACGCATTCAAATATTTGTTCCGTGACTTTTAAATTAACTTTGTACAACATGTCTGTACATTCCATAAATGAATTCGCATTGTCAGCCTCTTGTTTTGCATTCTCCACTTCATCGTCCCTACCAACATCACAAATAGCAGAAGAATCATAATAGGGGTTCGGGGGGAGGGGAATAAGATTTTGGACAACCATTCCAATGAACATATTGATCACCACATATATGACATATAGGACACTCGATATCCAAAAGGTGTTCATTACAGTAATTACAAGGATATTTATAAGAATACTCATCACCCAACTACGATTTATCCCAATCATCCATATCAATAAGAGTACCAAATTATTCAAAGAAAATAATAATAATTAATTGTTCAGAAAAAAACTAATTAAAAACAATAAATAAATAAAAAGAAAAAGTATAACCTAGAAAGAGTAGTTAATTTATAAGTCCCCAACAGTGGTGTCAAAAACTTGTTGCTCCCAATTGCACACGCAAGTGTGCGTGGTCACACAAGTAATATAGTGGCAATAAAAGAACCGGATTATTGAACCCAAAGGACTTGTCGATTAACTATTTTTACTAAATTATACTAGTCTAATTATTTATTTAAGAGTGCCAAAAGAATTTTATTTTTATTTAAATACTAAGAATGCAAGAATTAAATAATGAAATTAACTTACAATGATTGGGGCAATTCAAGCCTGCAATATGCTTAAGATCATTTCATGTATCACATCTCATGCATGAATTAACTACAATTATCAAATTACTGCTTTACAGGGTTGGTATTATGATCATGGTCTCCCGACCTCTAGCCACCTATTCCAATTGGTTGTCTAACTATATCGTTGAGCGAGGGTAGACAGTCCCAATTGACAAGCATTTAAATTTAATCTTGCTTCATAACCAAGCTTGATGTTCGTCCGGGTGTCAATCCTAAACATGAATCTAATCAAGTGATATGCAAGAAAGATCAAGCTTTTTGTATCCTTTGGTCTATCTACCTCTTCATCTCCCGAGTCCAAGAATAGATACTATATTTATCTCTATGGTGATCAATCATGAAATACTAAAAGAAGAATATAAAAGTAATTTAAGCGATAACCAATCATTAATTCAAAACAATTGTGTTCAACAATTTCCTGCAACCACAACCCCAAAACAAGAGTATTTAGCTACTAGTGTCTAAGAAAAGAAGAAGAAGAGAAGAATCATAAAAAGTACGGAAAAGGGCCTAAAATACCCTCAAAGTATTGAAAATAGTATACAACTACCCCTCATCTACCTATTGGCGCCAAAATACCCTCCCCATCCACCTACTGGCTCACAAATACTCTCCCCATCCACCTTTGGGTTCAATTTTAGCCACTTCATTAACAGAGCACCATTTAAAATAATTAAATAATCCTTCTAATTACGTGGCGCTCAATCATTGGTTGCAATTTAATTATTTAATATAATTTTAAACCCACCCATTAGCCACCCATTTTTAACTAAACCCGCCCAATACTTATTAAGCCCGCCCGCCCCAATACAAAAAGAACCCAACTAATAAAAAAGAACCCGAAAACCTTCGTTCCCAAATTTACACTCCATTTCCCCAACTCTTTTGTGAAATCTTGAAATTTCTTCAATTTGGTATCTTTTTCTGGTAATGCTAATTGAAGATTTGGGGAATGGCTAGTGATAAGATTCAATTGGGTCAGTTCATTTATGTCTATGATGGAATAAGAAGATGTGTCATCTGAGAGTGATTCAGTTTGGAAGATGGAGTGTAAATTTGGGAACGAAGGTTTCAGGGTTCTTTTTTATTAGTTGGGTTCTTTATGTATTGGGGCAGGCGGGTTTAATAAGTATTGGAGCGGGTTTAGTTAAAAATGGGTTGGTTTAAAATTATATTAAATAATTAAATTGCAATCAATGGTTGAGCGCCAGGTAATTAAAAGAATTATTTAATTATTTTGAATGGTGCTCCGTTAATGAAGTGGCTAAAATTGAACCCAAAGGTGGATGGAGAGGGTATTTTTGAGCCAATAGGTGGATGTGGAGGGTATTTGGGAGCCAATAGGTGGATGAGGGGTAGTTGTGTATCATTTTCAATACTTCGAGTGTATTTTAGGCCCTTTTCCGTTAAAAGTATTTACAACTTTATACTTGACTCCGTATGTTTGATGTTCTCATAATTTTTTTATATACTATATATATATATATATAGGTAGAAAAACTCAAATAAAATAACTGAGTCCAAAATAAATTGGAAAACCAAACCCAAAAGGAATTTGATCTCCAGTTTTTCCGCGTGAAGCCGTGCAAGTTCCAATTTTGTGGGCCAATCTTCAATTGTTGTTGATGCCCTGACACGTGGCCCAGCAGGTAAGGTTCCAATTGTAGTTCTCATTCTTTCTTTTCCACTTCATATATTTATATATTATTATATTTAATTTAATTTATTAAACTATTCGGTTGATTTCCTTCTATGATCTTTCATCATTAATTCGTTTTAGTTTCAAATTTATTCATTTTTACACTAATTTAGTCCTTAAAATAAAATACACTATTTAGCACAATCCATAAAATCCATACTAAAAAAGGACAAATAAAAATACTCAATATGAAACAAATAATGATTAAAAATATATATTTTTGGCCTCAAGTCATATGTCATTCACACTTTTTACCCATGTCATTCTGCATATAACAATATGTAATCAGGTGAAATTAGAGAATGAAGTTTCCTGCAACATCAACCTTTGTTCTGCATTTAGTTCATTTGCTTCAACCAGAAAACCATAACTCGCATAGTTAGTTACATACTCAACTTGCACATTCATATCAAACACTGAAAGATAGTTGTATCAAGATAGAACTTGCGTCAAAAAGATACTACAAACAAAGTCCCCTAAAATAAAAGAATCCTAGCATGCTAACAACATATGTTATATCTTCACTGCGAGCAAAACATTTTACCATAGAAACAACTAAAATCAAATAAATTTAGAATGGGTGCCTCATCACAGCTGGTATGCACAACTATGATCATTGTTACTGAAACTTACAGTGCTAACATGTATATATACAATTACATTGATTGTAACTAACTAACAGCTAATGAACCAATAAGACGCTGACAGCTGGATAACAAACTCAGCAACTAACTAATCAACAATACTTAACTAACTACTAATTAACTGTTAGCAATACTCTTATCATACTCCTCAATACCCCCCTTCAAGCTAGGAGATATGAAGATTCATGCCTAGCTTGGATACAAGATACTCATGTTGCAAACGACCAAGACCTTTGGTTAACACATCAGCAAGTTGCTCAGTAGTGGCCAAATGCTGAATGAATACAAGACCTCATTGAATCTTCTCCCTAATAAAATGGCAATCAATGTCAATGTGTTTGGTCCTTTCATGGAAGACAGGATTGGATGCAATCTGGATGGCAACAATACTATCACTATGTATAACAACAGGCAAGGAAAGAGGCATATCCAATTCACGAAAAAGACCAATAATCCATGTAACTTCAGCAACAGTGGAAGCCATGCTTCTGTATTCTGCTTCTGCAGAACTCCTGGAGACAGTGGATTGCTTTTTTGATTTCCAAGAAAGTAAAGATTCCCCAAATTTGATCATATACCCAGTGATGGACCTCCTAGTATCAAGACAAGATCCCCAATCAGCATCACAATATGCTTGTAAAGAACCAGAAGATTGTGCAGCCAAAAAAATGCCTAAGCCTGGGTCCTGTTTGATGTATCTTACAACTCTAACAACAACATCCATATGACACCTCTTTGGTGCATTCATAAAATGACTTAAGTTTTGAACAACATAAGACAAATCCGGTCTAGTAATGGTTAAGTAAATCAACCTCCCAACAAGTCTCTGATATTCACCAATATCTGATAGTAGTGAATCAGATGAAGAACCTACATGTTTATCAAAAATCATAGTAGTTAATTTGACATTCATTTTAACAATTGTGGCAATATGTTTAGACCCTCCTAAACCCAAGTCTGAAATTATCTCCAATGCATACTTCCTCTGGTACATGAGAATCCCTTTAGAGTTCCTGGCAAACTAGATCCCTAGAAAGTATCTCAAAGGTCCAAGGTCTTTGATTTTGAAGTTGTCCTTCAGAACTTGCTTAGTTTCATTAATCAGCTTCATGCTACTACCAGTTACTAACAAATCATCAACATAAATCAAGACAATCACAATGCCTTCAGGTGACCTTTTGATCAACAAGGAGTAATCCATATGACTTTGTTGAAAACCAGCAGCCAATAGGGCATGCGTTAATATCACATTCCATTGCCTTGAAGCTTGCTTAAGTCCATATAATGACTTAAGAAACTTGCATACATGTTGAACCCCATCACTTCTATGAGTGAAACCTGGAGGTAATTGCATATACACTTCCTCCACTAAGTCACCTTCTAAATGGGCATTATAGACATCCATTTGTTGGACATCCCACCCTTAGTAGCAGCAAGGGTCATCACTGTCCTCACAGTGACAATTTTTACAACTGGAGAGAAAGTCTCCTGATAATCCAATCCTTCCTACTGACTATAACTCTTGGCCACTAGTCTAGCTTTGAATCTTTCAACTTCACCAGTTGCTTTGTACTTGATTTTATACACCCACTTGCAACCTATAGCCTTCTTACCAATAGGTAAAGATACTATTTCCCAAGTCTTATTATCTTCCAATGCATGTAGTTCCTCCTCCATGGCTGCTACCCACCTCTTGTCTTTAACAGCTTGGTGATAAAATTGAGGCTCAGTGTCAACTGAAAGATTAGCAATGCAACATTGATATGAAGGAGATAAACAACTATAGTCAATACTATCTCCAAGAGAGTACAAACAATGAGACTTTGATCCAGACTTGGCTGAGGTCACAAAATCCTTTTGCCAAAGTGGAAGTCTGGAAGTTCTAGTGGATTGTCTTCTTCCTGTAGAGGAACTCATAGTTGGTTCCTCAACAACTGAAGGTGGACTTATAGTTGGTTGATCCTGGGGATGAGTCTCCTCAAGAATATGATCAATAGAGTGTTCAGTAGTGTCATTATGATCATCCATTTATACATGATTATCAGCCTTGACAGTCAAAATTGGAACTTGAAAATCATCATCTGATACAATTGCCTGCATATCAGCATTAGCATGAATCTGAAAGGGAAATATGGATTCAGTAAAAACAACATCCCTGCTCATAAAGAAGACTTTATTTTGTACATCATAAAGTTTGTATCCCTTTTATGTGGTGCCATAACCCATAAAAATTGATCCAATAGCTCTAGGGCCAAACTTGTATGTCCTCAACAGTTTGGTGGCATGACACAAACAACCAATAATTCTCATGTAAGACATATCTGGTGGTTTGCTGAACATCATCTCAAAAGGAGACTTATTATCCAGCACGGTGGATGGAATTCTATTAATAATATGAACTGCATCTAAAACACACTCCCCCCAAAACTTGATTGGAATGTGACCTTGAAATCTGATGGCTGTGGCTGTCTCCATGATATGTCTGTGCTTTCTTTCCACTACAGCATTTTGCTGGGGTGTATGTGGACAAGAACTCTGATGAATGATGCCTTGAGAGTGAAACAACTCACTCACTTGGGCATTGAAAAACTCTCCACCATTGTCTGATCTAAATACTTTAACCTGGACAGTGTATTGGGTTTGAACCATGGCAAGAAATTGTTTCAATATGGTAGAAACATCAGATTTAATATGCATGAGATATATCCAAGTCCATCTAGAATAGTCATCAACCAATGTAAGAAAAAACTTTATATTATTGTGAGTTGCAACTTTGTAGGGTCCCCATACATCCATATGAACTAAATCAAAACATTTGGAACTCCTACTGCTACTAATAGGAAATGGTAATCTAACTTGTCTAGCCAATGGACAAATATTACAACATTTCTACTAAAACTTCCTTTTATTAGCGAACATATCTATATTTCTAATAACACTCATAGGAATGTGACCTAGTCTTTTATGCCAAACTTCACCTTCATCAGAATCCTTGACAGCTGCAGCTGCAAGACTCTTATGATGTTGTCCAATGTCTATTAGTTTAGGAGACTTCAAAATGTATAAACCACCATCCTCTTCACCAATCTCCTTCACTCTCCCAGTGAGGAGATCCTGGAGAAGGAAAAAATCAGGGTAAAATATAGCACAACAATTCCATTGTCTAGTTAGTTTAGCTACTGAAATAAGGTTGAAGTTAAAATCTGTCACACATAAAACATTCTTAACCACATCACCTCCTTGTAGTTTAAAACAGCCTGAGTGTGTGACTCTAGATGAATCACCATTTGGAAGTTGAACTTGTCCTGAACTCATCGATGTTGATCCATGAGTCAATACATTTTTAGTTCCCACCATATGATCAGTTGCTCCATTGTCAACAATCCAATTAAAGCTAAAGGAATTGAACTTAGAGTTTCCTGCAAAAATACCTGCTGCGTTGGCATTAATGTTGGTAGATGTTGTATTTCCTTCATGGATCAATGGTTTGTTCAACATCTGAAGGACTTGATTATACTGATTAGGTGTAAATTGTGGAACTGAACCAGCTCCAAACCCTGAACCATATTGTTGTTATGACTGTTTTGTGGAAGAAATTAAGCAACTACTATCATTTAAACTTCCTAGAGATCCATATTCTATTGACATATTATTAGCTAGTCTTTTCCCTTTGTAGTTGGTAGGATAACCTATTAACTGGAAACAAATATCCTTTAGATGCCCATGCTTATGACAATGAGTACAATATTTCAGCTTGTTACAATCAACTTTACTGTGACCCTTCATTTCACAGTGATCACAATACAAATATCCACCCCTCTCTGGTCTATGAGGTTTCATATTTCCTTGACTTCGATAACCTTGATTTCCAGAACCATTACTTACAGAACCATTTCCTCCAGATCTACTAGAAAATAATGCAGTAGAATCTAATTGCCCACCTAAGGTGTAGTGATCTCCACACAACTCCCTTTGTCTTTCATCTTGAACTATCATAGCATAGCATTGATTAACAGTAGGTGGAACACTCATCATAAGAATCTGACTTCTAGCATGACTATAATTGTCATTCAAGCCCTTTAAAAATTGCAAAAGCTTTTGTCTAAGCATGCTATCAATATACTCTTTAGATCTATCACAACTACAAGAGGGAGGTGGAACAATTGAGTCGAATTCATCCCATAAATCCTTTAACTTTGAGTAATAAACTGATATAGGGGAAGTACCTTGAGTATGTGTGACAATTGATTTATGCAGGTGGAAAATTATGGACATATTCACCTTATCAAAACGTTCCTTCAGATCACTCCAAACTAGTGCTGCATTAGAACGAAATAGGATTCCACTCACCAAATCCTTGCTCACATTACTCATCAGCTAAGAGAGCACCATAGTATTACATCGATCCCACTGTTTTTTCTCAGAATCAACTGTATAATCTTCACGTTTGATGCTCCCATCAACAAATCCCAATTTGTTCTTAGTCAACAGAGTTAATTCCATCGCTCTGCTCCATAAAGTATAATTCTCCATGCCTGTGAGTTGAATTCTGATTTGAACAGCTCCTGGTACATCAGAAGATGATAAAAAAAAGGATGAGCATGGTCAATTTTGTTCGACATTGATGCCTCCTCAGATCTGCAAATTTGGCAATCAAACGAAGCTAGAAATTCATCAGGAATCGCATTACATGCTCTGATACCATATTAATTTGTCGATTGAATACCACTAGGAGAGTGAAGGAGATTGGTGAAGAGGATGGTGGTTTATACATTTTGAAGTCTCCTCAACTAATAGACACTGGACAATATCATAAGAGTCTTGCAGCTGCAGCTGTCAATGATTCTGATGAAGGTGAAGTTTGGCATAAAAGACTAGGTCACATTCCTATGAGTGTTATTAGAAAGATAGATATGTTCGCTAATAAAAGGAAGTTTTAGTTGCAATGTTGTAATATTTGTCCATTGGCTAGACAAATTAGATTACCATTTCCTATTAGTAGCACTAGGAGTTCCAAATGTTTTGATTTAGTTCATATGGATGTATGGGGACCCTACAAAGTTGCAACTCACAATAAGATGAAGTTTTTTCTTACATTGGTTGATGACTATTC
>JAJOOO010004808.1:0-17868 GCA_029582685.1 Solanum piurae | reverse complement strand
GTTGTTTACTACTACTATGAATTATGCAATAACTAAAAGTAAATGCTTGTGAACAACTTTAAGATGATGTTTCAAGCAAGTAAAATACAATTCCAGGGCTGCAACATGCAATGAATCTCATGTATCATATTATCTTCTTAGAACTAATTTTAGTTGTCAAGTTACTGGTTTACATGGTTAATTGTATGAGTCGGGTTACACACCTCTAGTCGCCTACTCCAATTAGTTGCCTAACTACATTGTTGAGCGGGGATAAATAGATTAACTGTCGAGCATTTATATTTCATCATGTTTCGTAACCAAGCGAGTTGTTCGTACGAGCGTCACTCCTGAACATAAATCACCTCAACTTAATGGGTCGATCAAGCTCTCTATATTCTCTGATTTATCTAATCCCTCTCTCAATTTTAAGATTAGACAATAGATTTATCTTGTGGTGCGCAAGCATAAAATACTAAAACAAGAATATAAAAGTAACTTATAATGACAATCAAGAATTAATTCATAAACCTTAAATATTCAACATTCGATTCGTAGCTACAACCCCATAACTAGGGAGTTTAGCCACTCATGCTATTAGAAAACCACAAAATACTATTTTTCATGAGATTTCCGAAAAATTGAAGAGTTAGAAGATCAAAACCTATTACAAACGATGAAACTTGATCTTGCACACCAAAATAATGTCGAACCCCTACAAATTAGCCCTAGGGGTCTATTTATAGAAGTTAGGAAAACTAGAGCCTAAATCTACTTCAACAAGGAATCATTTTTAAATCAAATTTTGCTCAAATGTCCGCAAGGCTGTGGGCATCGCGCCCTAATCGCGCCTGGCAGGCTGGTGCACCGCGCTGCCAGTGCACCAAAATGCAGCCCCAGTAAACTGGGTCTTGGCGCGTCGCCCCCTTGCTGCGCCAGAGATGCTGGTGCGCCGCGCCAACTTTTGCTCCTGGAGTCACTTGTCGTCTTCAATTCTTGTTCCTTCCTTGAATCGATCACTTCCCTTAGGAACCCTGCAAAATTGATAATCATGTATGTTAGTACGCAATCATCACAATT
Source organism: Solanum piurae (assembly GCA_029582685.1). Classification (NCBI taxonomy): domain Eukaryota; kingdom Viridiplantae; phylum Streptophyta; class Magnoliopsida; order Solanales; family Solanaceae; genus Solanum; species Solanum piurae. The sequence continues at coordinate 16,809 of JAJOOO010004808.1, read as the reverse complement.
CTAAGTAAAACATGTTAGCTAGATTAGTGATTGTCCTTAAACTCACGTTAAAAGATGGGTAATTTGTAGTGACTGGGCATATAAATTTGTCCAAGATCATTCCCCTAGGTCATTAAGGAGGCCCTGTAAAGTTTTTGCAAAAGAATTTCCTGAAATCCATATCACCAAAAAATTCATGTACTAACACACATGACAAGTTGAGAAAATTATCTAATTCTTGTTGAATGGCCCCTAAATGCTTACAAAGTGCCGTGAATCATGGTTAGACTATAGATAGTGTTCTCCAAGTCATTACAGCGGGTCTTGTAAAGTTTTTGCCAAAAAAGTACCCGAAATTCATATCACCATAAACTTCATGTACTAAAACACAAAAAGCTGAAAAAATCACCTAATTCTTGTCGAGTGGTCTTAATTGCTAACAAATGGCGTGAATCATGGTGAGGCTGCATGTATTAATCCGTTAAGTCATTAAGAAGGGTTTTGTAAAGTTTTTGGAAAAACATTTACAAAATTCATATCACTAGAAAATTTATGTACTAACACACATGAAAAATTGAGAAAATCACCAAATTATTGTTGAGTGGCCCCTAAATGCTAATAAAGTAGCGTAAATCATAGTGATACTGTTGTTCTCCAAATTCATTACAGAGGGTCTTGTAAAGATATTGCTAAAAAAGTGTCCAAAATTTATATCACCAAAAACGTCATGTACTATCACATGTAAAAATGAGAAAACCACCTAATTCATGTTGAGTGGTCCCTAAATGCTGAAAAAGTGGCATGATCATAGAGACACTATACATATACTTTCCCCAGATCACTACGGAGGGTCCTGTAAAGTTTTTGCAAAGTTTTTTCTCAAAATCTATGTCACCAAAAAGTTCATGTAATAAGACACGAAAAATTGAGAAAATCGCTTAAATCCTATTGAGTAACCTCTAAATGCTAAAAAGTGGTGTGAATCAAAGTTATGCTATAGGTATTGTTCCCCCAGGTCATTATGGAGGGTCTTGTAAAGTTTTTGCAAAAAGAGTGTCCAAAATTCATATCACTAATACTTCATGTACTAACACGCACAAATAACTGAAAGAAATCACTTAATTCCTGTTGAGTGACCCTAAATACTACAATATGACGTGAATCTTTGTGAGGCTATAGGTATTGTTCCCCTAGGTCATTACAGAGGATCTTGTAAAGATTTTATAAAAATAGTTTTCAAAATTCATATACTAACACACACGAACAAATTAAAAAATCATCTATTTTTTGTTGAATAACCCTAACTACTAATTTTTTTTGCCTGAATCATGATATCAAGCAATCAGCCAAAAAAAAGAAAAAAAGAGAGAGAGAATACTTAGCTAAGAATGTCATTCATTCCCTAATATACAAAGATTAATTAGCTTACAAAAAATATTAGTTTTGTCATATATGATTCTAAATCTAGACATTTGCGCTTTGTCGAGAAAGAATGAGTCTTTAACACTCTCTAACACTTCATTAAAATTGTTGTAGATAGTTATTCTATTAATCGTTGTGATCTATTTTATTAAATAATCAGCCATTTTATTGGCTTCTCTAAAATACTCTTTCTGTCTTTAATTACTTGTCCACTTTTCCTTTTATAGTTGTCCCTAATTACTTATCCATTTTAACAAATCAAGAAAAGACAATCTTTCTTAACTATTATACCCTTAATTAAATAACTAATTACTTTGAAAAATGTAGAACTTTTCATCCACTTTATAATTAATAGGGGTAAAGTGGTAAACTCACTATGTCATTAATTGATTTCTTAATAGGTGTGTCAATTCAAAAATTAACAAGTAATTAGGGACAGAGATAGTAGTAAGTAAAATTATATCATTCTTTATCAATGAGATAGATAGTATCTTTCATAATGGCTCGAATCACAATTCATCAAAAGAAAAGAAAAAAAATTACAATGTCTTTTGAAGAATTTTTCTAGGGTCGATTATTCTACTATATTAGAAGAGTGGGTATCAATATGGTATCAACATGTCTATTAGTTGACAATAAAATTTAAGTTGGGGATATTTTGGTAATACTATCTTGTGCTACGTGTCATTTCTATTGTTGTCAATAACCTGCATCAACTATCTTATTAGTTTCTTTTCAATCTAAGAACTCAAATCTACTTGAAATTGTATACGGAAAATGGAGATCTGAAAAATTGGAGTTTTTTTAAATCAGATTTGAGGCCGAGGTTTGAGTTTCACTCAACGATTTTGGTCATAGTGCAGAAAAGAAAATATCCAAGTTAGAAGAATGGTTTATTTGTATGAAATTGGCTATTCAAAGTTCTTGCATGCGAGTATTTTGCCATTTTTTGCTTTAATTTTTGTTGTTGAAAGTTGTAGCATTGCAGTTTTTTTTTTCTTTTCAAAATAATTTATTAGATCTTCTGAGACTTCGGGTAGTTTCTTTGTCTGTGTAATAATACTTTGTTTGCTCTCATAGTGTCTTATTCAGTTAAATAAATTAAATGAATATGCATTGTTTCGAAATTTTGCTCAATAAATAAAAAAATTGGACTCTTCTTTAGCAATAATAAATCGAACTCTGAATTTAACCTTTGATTTATTTTCATTTCTTACAATTGCTTTATTTATGCCTCTAACAACAGGTAGGCCTATCATTCAATTTTCTCTTTGTTGTTACAGAGTTTTATGCTAATAATTCATTTCATTTGAGGGCGTGGAAAGATTCGTTGGAATTTTGGGATTATGAACATTTATTTTAAGTGTTCCTTTTTACTTGGACCATTTGAACATTATTATCAACTAACAAGGAATGGACTTGCTTTCATGGTTGATAGGTAATTAATGTTCATATCAATTATAATAACTTATAACTAAAATGATTTTTGTCCTTCTGTTTTATGAATGTGATTTTCATGTCTATTCTTTTTTTTTTGTACGAGACAATGTAATAACTGAATAATTTGATTTCAATTAAGAGAAAGTGATTAATTTGATGAACTTTAATGACAGCTTAGGAAATTTATTCTGCAATGATAGTTTGAATCTATTTATCGTTGGTACAAATACAGATAGAGCTTGAGCTTATTAAAGTTGTAGCATCAAATATGTACGTAGCTGTGCTGGAAATTTGGGGAAAATATACTTGCAATTATATTTGAATTTGTTGGTTTCATTAAAAGTTTGTTCAAAGATATTTGCCAACCATTTACACAACTATATGCACTCAAGGCTATTAATATTTTGTTGCAAATAGGTAATACCAAATGATGAAGAGACATATGGATGGAGGAAATTGTGTACTGGAGTAAGAATTTAAAAAAGTTCTACCTTGACCTTGAGTATTTCTTAAAACATGATAATAACCACTATCATATTGACGGTTTAGATTTAATTCTAAATTAAAAGTATTAAAAATATTAAATAAGTAAAAGATATATATTCAGTCAAATAAAAAGATTCGATTCTTTTTCAAATGCTTATTTTGCTTATAGAATACTTTTAGTATTTCCATAACAATCATCAATGCCTCAACAGAAAGAAGTTTTTCAAAATTAAAAATAATAAAATCTCAAGAATGATTAAGTGGATCAAGAATTATTATTTGAAGAAATCGAGTACAAAAAATCTCAATCTATAAGAAATCATCGAACATTTCCTTTCTAACCTTTTTGAAATTTGAATAACCCTAAGTTCAAGATTCAAGAGCAGGCTTTAAGCAACTCGGAGGTAACTCGATGCCGGTGGCGTGTCCTATAGCATTAGCACACGATGCAATTGTAGGTTTAGAGTTATTATCAGTAATCAACTTAATATCATTAAGATTGATTTTTTGACAAGGCAATGAAGAACTGCAATTGAAATACACAGCTACCAATGAATTTGAAGTTCCTCTTATGTTATTGAATGTCACATCCTTGATTTGCACTAAGCTTTTCTACAAATTAAAAAAAAATGAGAGTGAAATCAATAAATTAATACAAAATATTAAGCTTATACAAATTTTCATATTTCACATGACATAAGAAATTTGTGTGTTTGGGATACTAAAAATATGTTTAATTCACAAAACAAAAAACAAAAAAATTAACTTCTTATTTTTTTCATACATCTTTCATATTCAAGAATTTCACCAATCAAAAAAATATCATTATCCAAAAAATTATTTTTATTGAACATGACTAACTATTTAGAGCAGAATCAGAACTAGGAGTTTGAAGATTCTAAATTTTAGGATGAAAGAGAAAATTATTACAAAACATACTTGAGGGTTTTAAATTTTAGGGCGGAAGAGAAAAATATTACAAAACATGCTTGGGGGGTCTAAATTTTAGGACCGAAAGAAAAATAATGTAAAACATGATTATTATTATTTTTAAATAGAAACTTTTGTTAGTAGTGGGTAGTGGGGTTCAAACCCACAACACTAGAGTGGAAAACATTTTTACCACTAATTTCTTAACACTGAGCTATCAATCAGTTTTGTTCGGCAGTTCACAAATACAGAATCTACAAAAAAGCTATTGGAATTGTCCGAACCCACAAACCCCATTTAGCTCCGCCCCTGCTTACAACATACTCAATATATAAAATTTGAAGGTGAAAAGAAGGAAAAAAGCAATTGGTACCTGAAAACTGCAAGTATGTGAAGGACAATAATGTTGATCAATAATAATAGGATTATTCACCTTGTCCATTATAATATCCTCAAAACTAATACTTGTTGCTTCACCAACATTTGATGATGCCCAAGACTTAATCCTCATTCCATTTTGAGTAGCAATAAGAGTACAATTTTTCACATGTACATCCTTCACAACTTCATTTGGCTTATTCTCTAAGCTTCCAATGCTTATTCCATGGCCAGGGCCACAAGTGACTCCAGAAATATTAACATTTTGACTTCCAGCAAATATAGATATACAATCATCTCCAGTACCAATGTTGAAATCGAAAACTCGAATATTTGACGATAAACTAATGTGAATTCCATCTGTGTTAGGACTATCACTTGGTGCAATTATATTTACATGACTTAATGTCACGTTATTGCAATTATAGACATCGAAATGGAACATCTTGTTATTGATAGAGTGTATATCGTGCACAAATTGCATTTTGGATAGAACTCAATCCAATAGTCTAAAAAAAACATTGAAAATAATATTTTAGTTAGTAACTTCACATGCACACAAAAAAAATTAATGGTAACCATAAAAAGATCAAGGAAATAACACAAACTTTATTAAATTAAACAGAAAATCGAACCAAATCGCTTATTTTGATAGGACTTAAGAAATATTTGGACCACAAGTTCATTGTATGATTACTTTACTGAAAAAATTTGAGGTTGAAAAACCTTTGATCTGATTTATAAATTTAAAAATCTGACATAAATAATTTGATTTGATATTTAAAAAACTCGCACTAATCCGATCATGTACCCCTAATTTGTGACCTTAGTAGTACAAACTATTTTTTTAATTTTTTTTTTACTTTACCTTTCACAAGAGAGGCACAAAATGAATACGACAAAATAAGAACACAAATTAATTTACTGACCAAAGTTAAAATTTTAATTGTGTCAAATAATGATTTATTTTTCACTTTAACTTTCATCTAACGCTTCATCAAATAAGCAATTTTTTTAATTAAAAAGATATAAATAACGTGTAATTCAGTATAAATAATCTTAATCAAAATTATCAAATCAGAATAATTTAGACAAAAAAAATATAGTATAACTAATGAAAACTGGTAAGTACTCCTTCATCCTTAACCAAGAGGTCTCTGATCGAGGACTCTTAGGTACAAAGTCGCCTTTGTTAGGGAGCGTTTTACCCTCCAATATGTGATTTCCCAGCACAAATTCATATTTAATCGGGACTCCATGTAGATACCGAACATCAAGTGGAAAAAAAAAAACTAATGAAAACTTACATAAGGACGAGTTGCACATTGAGATTGTCCCCAAGCAGAAGCTCCTTGTCCATCTAAAGTTCCACCCCCTTCAATCTCTAAGTTATTTAAATATTCAAAAGAAATCCAAGAACCCTTGCAAAATATTTTTGGATTTGTTGAAGCTTTAATAACTCCTTGAATTTTAACAATCATGGATCCTTTACATGGTCCATTAAAATTTGCACCATATATCATATATGTTCCTAAAGGTATAAAAAATGTAGCTTCTCCATTCCATTTGCATGCATCCATCCAAGCTTTCAAAAATACCTTTTATTTATAAAAAAATTAGTAAAAGAATATTTAATTAGACACCAAATTTATTATATATACATGAGTGACAACTATATTTACTACCAACAAAGGTTATGGTAGAGTAGTAAATACTACTTTATCCTTAACCAAGAGGTCTCAGGTTTGAGTCCCCTTGGGTTCAGAATCCCCTTTGTTAGAGAGTGCTTTTACCGACCAATGTGGGACTTCCGGTGCAAATTCGAATTTAGTCAGACTCCAATGTAGATACAGGACACCGAATGGATCTTTAGCGGCAATTAATTAATAATAATAATTTAATTACCGTTAAATATGTTTTTTTCATGGTAATTAGTAAATGTCCCTAACACTTATAGCAACATTGGATGCAATAACAATTAACTAATGTTGATAAAGACATTAACACTTTTTGTTAATATACATATTAATCGCTGCTAAAAGCTATTTTTATTGTAGCGTTTATATAAATGACAATTAATTAAAACACCGGATGAAAAACAAAAAAAAACTATACTTACTCATTTTGAAGAAAAAAGAAGAAGACATTATTATACAGGTAATAATGACTTAAATAAAAATAAAGACACATTAAAAAGTAAAAATGGGACTTTTTGCTATGTCAAAGCTGATTTTTAGCGGTAATTAATTATCAATAATTTAATTATCACTAAATATTTTTCTTTTCATGATAATTAGTAAATGTTTCTAAAACTTATAACGACATTGAATGTAATGACAATTAACTAATGTTGATAAAATTATCAATACTTTTTGTTAATGTACATATTAATTATAGCTAAAAGCTGTTTTTGTTATAGTGTTTGTGTGTATATAAAAAATGACAATTAATTAAAAATGCATTAAAAGGTAAAATGATTGGTTCACACCTCACTATCATCTGTCACTCCATCTGCTTTGGCACCATAGGAAATGACACTAAAAATTTTGTCGTCAGCATTAGTGCATACAAAAATAAGGCTTAATATAAAAACTATTTTCAAACAAAATTTTGAAGCCATTTATATTTTGTTCTTTGTTCATTATTTTTTCTTTTTTCACTTGTGTTTATATACACCTTTTTTTCACCTCATATTTTGACTTTCCAATTGACTCAATTATACCGAAGAGATTTGTTTTCCTTTCACTCTTTTCAAATTATAGTTCCTTCATTAAACTATTTCCTTAATAGTCTTGACAAATATTACTTTTGACAATTTATATTCAATTATTACACCCAAAATATTTGTTTGGATTTAGTGAGTTGACAAGAAAGAAAAATGAATATATATCATGGTATGTTGAATGAATATCATGGTAAGTTGACTGAACTACCAGCTAGGCTTATGAGAATCGTTAGGTTGTATTAGCCGTGGACATGGTATGGTAGATATCGAATATATCATATCGAAATAAAAAAATTTAACATCGTGATTCAGGTTTTATGGTATTTGATATATTTTTTTAAAAAGTTTGGTATTCAGTATGGTATTTGATATTTATAAAAACAATACCAAAATAGGAATACCGCACCTATCTAATTATTTATATGTTGAAATTTTGATTACTCTATCTTGATTTAAATGTTCGCTTTGGGTGATTGATTAACAAAGAGAATTGTTTGTACTTTGTACTTTATTTTGAATATTTTTATATGTATAAGGTATTAGTATGATATAATTGAGACGTTTTAAAAAATGTCAAAGTCATAACTCTTTATTATACGAATATATGTAAGTTAAAAACTTGAAGTTGACTATAACGTAACTATAGTAAACAATTTACAGTACCATATAATACCAAAATCAATTTTTAAAATACCAAATCATACCGAATTAATTTGGTATGATAATGAAATAATATTGTTAGATCATAAATCAAATAACCGTACCAAACTTTTCAATACCGTATCATGCTCACCCCTAGATTATACTGTTATTTACTAGAGACTGTTAATTTTTTGAAATTAAATGAGTGTCATTGTGAATAGCGAATTTTTACTAAGTAGCTCAAAATTATATTTTGTTAACATCATTTGTGAAGTGACTATAGATATATATTTTATCAATCAAGTTAGATGATCTCACATTACACTGCATATACGCAAAATAAAAGAACAAAAATAAATACTGAGTGAAAAAATTGCGATTAAGAGCTGATTGCGATATGCAATAGTACAATTGATTATGTCCGTCTAGGTCCGAGATAATCTTTTGTTCCATAGCCATGGGGCTATTTACTATTAGCCAATTAAAAAGTCTCAGATATATGTACTAGCATCACATCTTTGATGCAGTCTCCCGAGAGGTTACAATTACCGCAAGCAAAGATATTATAATGATGGTCTGCTTCCACAAATTTCATCTATATTAAATCTCTTAATATCAAAATAGCTTATATAGTCATGATTCAGTAAATAAATTGACATGAAACCCAAAGGAAAATGGTTTTAAGTACTTAAATTGACATGATATTCTATGGAAAATAATTTCGAATATTTGAATTGACTTGAAACAATTTGATGTAGTAAACAATTGTATGTTTAGTAAACTTTTGTACTAGCGATACTAGATTTTGAGATTGACTTAACTTTTGCATTTCTTATTTTTACTTATGAACGAATGATTTTTAAAACTATTTACTTTATTGTTTATTTCTTCCACATTTCTTAAAAATGTTTCTATGTTGGCAAAGGGTTGATTCATCTATGGGGAATTTGGTAGGCCCTATCATGATAATATGATACCAACGTGTCTAGATTGATCACTAGCCTTACAGGCTAAAGTTGAGTAGAGACTTGCAGATTTATACGATAACACCTGTATTTATCTTCGAGAGGCTATAGGATATCTTTAAAAAAAAAAAATTATATTCTTTGATTTTTCTTTATCATTTTGATTGGCTATCTCTTGAGTTTCGAGACTTCATGTCTTATTCTCTCACATATCGTATGATTTTATTAAAAAAGTGTCCGAAATTTATATCATCAAAAACGTCATATACTAATTCACATGAAAATTTGAGAAAACCGCCTAATTCCTACTGAGTGGTCCCTAAATGTTGAAAAAGTGGTGTGGTCATAGTGGCACTATACGTATTGTTTTCCCATGTCATTATGGAGGGTCCTGTAAAGTTTTTGCAAAAAAATTTCTCAAAATCCATCACCAAAAAATTCATGTTATAAGACACGAAAAAATTGAGAAAATTGCTTACATCTTATTGAGTGACCTCTAAATGCTAAAAAGTGGTGTGAATCAAAGTTATGCTATAGGTATTGTTCCCCCAGGTCATTATGAAGGGTCTTGTAAAGCTTTTACAAAATAAAGTGTCTGAAATTCACATATCACTAGAACTTCATGTACTAACACACAAATAACTGAAAAAACCACTTAATTCTTGTTGTGTGACCCTAAATACTAAAATATGACGTGAATCATTGTGAGACTATAGGTATTGTTCCCCTAGGTCATTACAGAGGATCTTGTAAATATTTTATAAAAATAGTTTTCAAAATTCATATCATCAAAAAAATTCATATACTAACACACACAAACAAATTAAAAGATCATCTAATTTCTGCTGAATAACCCCTAACTACTAAAAAAATTGCCTGAATCATGATATCAAGTAATCAGCCGAAAAACAAAAGAGAGAATACTTAGCTAAAGAATGTCACATATTCTTTAATATACAAAGATTAATTAGCATAAAAGAAATTGACCTTGTCATAGTTGATCCTAAATCTAGGCATTTGCGCTTTGTCGAGAAAGAATGAGGCTTATCATTCGGGGTGGCCTAGTGGTTTAGGCTTGGACTTCTATGTTGGAGATTTTAAGTTTGAAATTCCTTGCCAGCGAAAGCAAGGGGCCGGTTTGCCTTCTAGGTCGAGTTTGTCGCACCGGGCTTGCCTAGTACGGGTTACCTCTCCTATATGATTTGCGAGCTATTGCATAGGAGCGGGGGTTTTACCATGTACACACCCAAAAGGTAGCGACTGCGGGTTTCCATTGTCATCAAAAAAAAAAAGAAGAGAAAGAATGAGCCTTTAGCACTCTCTAACACTTCAGTAAAATTGTTGTAGATAGTTAATCGTTATGATCTATTTCATTAGATAATCCGCTACTTTATTAGCTTCTCTAAAATACTGAGTGAAATTAATATCAATGAGATAGATAGTATCTTTTATAATGGCTCGAATCACAACTCATCAAAATAAAATAAAAGAAATCACAATGTCTTTTGAAGAATTTTTCTAGTGTCAATTATATCTTATACGTAGTATATTAAGTCATTTTTTCACTTCATTTTTTTTTAATAATGTAAAGCATATAAAAATATTTTTGAATTTCTATTTAGTGAAAAAAAGTGATATCAATAGATAATATGAATTTAAAAAAGTACTGCCTTAACCTTGAATGTTTCTTAAAACATAAGTCCCACTAATCACAATCTTATTAACGTTTAGACTTAATTCTGAATTAAAAGTATTAAAAAAATTATATAAGTAAAAGATAAAACTCTTATCGATATAATCAATCAAATAAAAAAGCTCAATTCTTTCAAATGCTCATTTTGCTTATAGAATACTTCTAACATTTATGTAACAATCATCATCAACGCCTCAACAGAAAAAAGTTTTTTAAAATTAAAAATAATAAAATCTCATATAAGATCAATAATATCTCAAGAATGATTAAGTGGATTAAGAATTATTATTTGAAGAAATCGAGTACAAAAAAATCCTCAATCTATAAGAAACCATCAAACGTTCTCTTTCTAACTTTTTTGATGAATAACCCTAAGTTTAAGATTCAAGAGCAGGCTTTAAGCAACTCGGAGGTAACTCGATGCCGGTGGCTTGTCCTATGGCATTAGCACACGATGCGATTGTAGGTTTAGCGTTATTATCAGTAATCAACTTAATATCATTAAGATTGATTTTTTGACAAGGTAATGAAGAACTGCAATTGAAATTCACAGCTACCAATGAATTTGAAGTTCCTCTTATGTTGTTGAATGTCACATCCTTGATTTGCACTAAGCTTTTCTACAAATTAAAAAAAAATGAGAGTGAAATCAATAAATTAATACAAAGTATAAAGCGTATACAATTTTTTATATTTCACATGACATAAGAAATTTGTGTGTTTGGGATACTAAAATATGTTTAATTCACAAAACAAAACAAAAAAATTAACTCATTTTTTTCATACATCTTTCATATTCAAGAATTTCAACAATCAAGAAAAAATATTATTCAAAATATTATTTTTATTGAACATGACTAACGATTAGAGGTGGAACCAGAACTAGGAGTTTGGGGATTCTAAATTTTAGGACCAAAGAGAAAAATATTACAAAACATGTTTGGGAGTTTTAAATTTTAGGGCAGAAGAGAAGAATATACGGAAAGAAAAATATTGCAAAATATATATTATTTTTTTAAAAAAAAATAGGAACTTTTGTTAGTTGTGGGTAGTGGCGTTCAAACCCACAACACTAGAGTGGAAAACATTTTCACCACTAATTTCGTAATATTGAACTATCAATCAGTTTTGTTAGGCAGTTCACAAAGACAGAATCTACAAAAAAACTATTGGATTTGTCCGAACCCCCAAACCCCATTTAGCTCCGCCCCTGCTTACAACATACTCAATATATAAAATTTGAAGGTGAAAAGAAGGAAAAAAGCAATTGGTACCTGAAAACTGCAAGTATGTGAAGGACAATAATGTTGATCAATAATAATAGGATTATTCACCTTGTCCATTATAATATCCTCAAAACTAATACTTGTTGCTGCACCAACATTTGATGATGCCCAAGTCTTAATCCTCATCCCATTTTGAGTAGCTATAAGAGTACAATTTTTAACATGTACATCCTTCACAACTTCATTTGGCTTATTCCCTAAGCTTCCGATGCTTATTCCATGGCCAGGGCCACAAGTGACTCCAGAAATATTAACGTTTTGACTTCCAGCAAATATAGATATACAATCATCTCCAGTACCGATGTTGGAATCAAAAACTCGAATATTTGACGATGTGCTAATGTGAATTCCATCGGTGTTAGGACTATCGCTTGGTGCAATTATGTTAACATGACTTAATGTCACGTTATTGCAATTATAGACATCGAAATGGAACATCTTGCTATTGATAGAGTGTATATCGTGCACAATTGCATTTTGGATAGAACTCAATCCAATAGTCTAAAAAAACATTGAAAATAATATTTTGTTAGTAACTTCACATGCACACAAAAGAAATTAATCGTAACCATAAAAAGATCAAGGAAATAACACAAACTTTATTGAATTAAACCGAAAAACCAACTAAATTGCGTATTCAGATAGGATTTAAGAAATATTTGGAGTACAAGTTCATTTAACTTTCATCTAACACTTCATCAAATAAGCAATTCTTTTAATTAAAAAGATATAAATAACGTGTAATTCAGTATAAATAATCTTAATCAATATTATCAAATCAAAATAATTTAGACAAAAATATAGTATAACTAATGAAAACTGGTAAGTACTCCTTTATCTTTAGCCAAGAGGTCTCGGATTTAAGGCCCATTGGGTACAGAGTCATCTTTGTTAGGGAGCACTTTACCCTCCAATATGGGACCTCCCAGCACAAATTCAGATTTAGTCAGGACTCCAATATGAATACCGAACACCGAGTGGAAAAAAATAAAATAATGAAAACTTACATAAGGACGAGTTGCACATTGAGGATTTCTCCAAGCAGAAGCTCCTTGTCCATCTAAAGTTCCACCCCCTTCAATCTCTAAGTTATTTAAATGTTCAAAAGAAATCCAAGAATCCTTGCAAAATATTTTAGGATTTGTTGAAGCCTTAATAACTCCTTGAATTTTAACAATCAAGGATCCCTTGCATGGTCCAATAAAATTTGCACCATATATCATATATGTTCCTAAAGGTATCAAAAATGTAGCTTCTCCATTCCATTTGCATGCATCCATCCAAGCATTCAAAAATACCTTTTATTTATAAAAAAAATAATTTTTTTTAGTAAAATAGTATTTAATTAGACACTAAATTTCTTATATATACATGAGTGACAACTATATTTACTACCAACAAAGGTTGTGGTGGAGTGGTAAGTACTACTTTATCCTTAACCAAGAGGTCTAGGGTTTGAGTCCCCTTGGGTTCGGAATCCCCTTTGTTAGGGAGTACTTTTACCTACTAATGTGGGACTTCCAGTGCAAATCCGAATTTAATCGGACTCTAATGTAGATACCGGACACCGGATGAAAACCGGTGAATAAAAGAAGAAGACATCATTATATAGACTTAAATAAAATTAAAGACACATTAAAAAGTAAAAATGGGACTTTTACTATGTCAAAACTGATCTTTAGCGGCAATTAATCAACAATAATAATTTAATTGCCGCTAAATATGTTTTTTTCATGGTAATTAGTAAATGTCCCTAACACTTATAGCAACATTGGATGCAATAACAATTAACTAATGTTGATAAAGACATTAAAACTTTTTGTTAATATGCATATTAGTCACTGCTGAAAGCTATTTTTGTTGTAGTGTTTGTATATATATAAAAATGACAATTAATTAAAACACCGGATGGAAAACCAAAAAAACTATATTTACTCATTTAAAAAAGAAGAAGAAGACATTGTTATACATGTAATAATGACTTGAATAAAAATAAAGACACATTAAAAAGTAAAAATGGGACTTTTGCTATGTCAAAACTGATCTTTAGCGGCAATTAATCATCAATAATTTAATTACCGCTAAATATATATAGTTTTTCATTATAATTAGTAAATGTCTCTAAAACTTATAGCAACATTGAATGTAATGACAATTAACTAATGTTGATAAAAATATCAACACTCTTTGTTAATGTGCATATTAATTAGAGCTAAAAACTGTTTTTGTTATAGTGTTTGTGTGTATATAAAAAAATGAAAATTAATTAAAAATGCATTAAAGGGTAAAATGATTGGTTCACACCTCACTATCATCTGTCACTCCATCTGCTTTGGCACCATAGGAAATGACACTAAAATTTTTGTCATCAGCATTAGTGCATACAAAAATAAGGCTTAATATAAAAACTATTTTCAAACAAAATTTTGAAGCCATTTATGTTTTGTTCTTTGTTCTAATTCTTTTCATTTGTTATAATTTTTCCTTATATTTGACTATGACTAATTATACCTAAGAGATTTGTTTTCCAATCACTCTTTTCAAATTATAGTTCCTTCATTAAACTATTTCCTTAATAGTCTTGACAAATATTATTTGACAATTTATATTCAATTATTACACCCAAAATATTTGCTTGGATTTAGTGAGTTGCAAAGAAAGAAAAATGAATATATATCATGGTATGTTGAATGAATATCATGGTAAGTTGAATGAATATCATGGTAAGTTGACTGAACTACCAGCTAGGCTTATGAGAATCGTTAGGTTGTATTAGCGGTGGACATGGTATGGTAGATGTCGAATATATCAAATTAAAATCAAAATTTTTAATATTGTGATTCAGGTTTTATGGTAATTAATTTGATATGTATTTTTAAAAAGTTTGGTATTCAGTATGATATTTGATATTTATAAAAACAATACCAAAATAAGAATACCACACCTAACTAATTATTTATATGTTAAATTTTTGATTACTCTATCTTGATTTAAATGTTTGTTTAGAGTGATTGATTAACAAAGAGAATTGTTTGTACTTTATTTTGAATATTTTTACATGTATAAGGTATTAGTATGATATAATTGAGACGTTTTTATAAAAGTCAAAGTCATAATTCTTTATTATACGAATATATGTAAGTTTAAAACTTGAATTTGACCAAACTATAGTACACAATTTGCAGTACGATGAAATACCAAAACCAATCTTTAAAATACCAAATCATACCAAATTAATTTGGTATGATAATGAAATAATATATTTAAAAAATCGTAAATCAAATAACCGTACCAAACTTTTCTACCGTATCATGCTCACCCCTAGATTGTACTGTTATTTACTAGAGACTGTTAATTTTTTGAAATTAAATTAGTGTCATTGTGAATAGCGAATTTTTACTAAGTAGCTTAAAATTATATTTTGTTAACAAAAATAAAAGAACAAAAATAAATATTGAGTTGACTATAGATATATTTTTTATCAGTCAAGTTAGATGATCTCACATTACACTGCATATACGCAAAATAAAAGAACAAAAATAAATATTGAGTGAAAAAAATTGCGATTATGAGCTGATTGAGATATGCAATAGTAAAATTGATTATGTCCGTCTAGCCTCTAGGTCTGAGATAATTCTTTGTTCCATAGCCCTGGGGCTATTTATAATTAGCCAATTAAGAAGTCTCGGATGTACTAGCATCACATCTTTGATGCAGTCATCAATTCTCCTGAGAGGTTACAATTATCGCGAGCAAAGATATTATAATGACGGTCTGCTTCCACGAATTTCATCTATATTAAATCTCTTAATATCAGAATAGCTTATATAATCATGGTTCAGTAAATAAATTGACATGAAACCCAAAGGAAAATGGTTTTAAGTACTTAAATTGACATGAAGTTCTATGAAAAATAATTTAGAATACTTGAATTGACTTGAAACCCAAAGGGAAAAATTGATTTCCAGATATTTATTTAGGATAAATTACCTATATACACACTTTTTCCCCCCATAATTCCCATTATTCTCTACCAGTTCTAAAATTTTCCAAAATCCCTTATTTTACTCCCAAACCCCTAAACGCTGGATACATAAATCCTAACTCCCAAAACCAACATTTATCCTTTCCTTATTTCACTCCATAAATCTCTCCTTATTTTTAGTCACAAAATCTTGGTAGTTATTTTCTCATTCACGTTTGAAATTCAAAATCAGTCTCTTTTCTGTAGGTTAAGGATATTTTTAGACAAAAAGTTTAAAAAGGATATTTATGAGTCTTTTATCTATTTTTAAAAATACACAAAAATTTATAATAAAATAAAATAAGTGAACTTTAAATTTTCAACACTAAAACGTAAATTAGAAAAAAAAGAAAGAAGTAATAATAGTAGTTATTATTTGATAATAATTAATATAATATTTATAAATTTTCCATAATTTGAGTTGGTTATGGACTCTAACAACTAATCATTCATTGAAACTTGTCATGACCTCACATGTATGCACAAAGAACCATATGCTTGCCCATTATGTACATCTCCACTAATTAAGCATGCTTGAATAGAATCACATAGGACTTTAACGGGTTGTAATGTAGGCTAGGGGACGGGTAGGAAAACTATATAATAGTGACTTATACTTCCTTAAGCACTTTGCATTTTTAGACTTTATCACCCATTATTTTCTTCACTTTATTTTCAGCCCTCTCTTCAACAATTATTTCACAAGTAATGTTCCTCTCAAGAATGCTTTAATATTTTCCCTTTTTTTTTTTTTTTGCTAAGTTTTCCTTCATAATAGCCACCCTCAACTTACGTATTTTACATGCGTTAAGGTGCACGATGTCCTTTGAAGGACCAGG
>JAJOOO010004807.1:0-23048 GCA_029582685.1 Solanum piurae | reverse complement strand
CCTAGAAGCCGTGAAGAAAATGAAGAATGAAGAGGGATGCGCCGCTGCGGCCTGCGGGAGGGAGTGAGTAAATGTAATTTCTATGTTTGAATTCTGTCTGTCGCAGGAAAAATTCCTTACATGCCTTTTCGTATTTAACCGCCTAACACCTCATTACGTCATGTCTTTTTATTTTTTCATAGGGTTAATTAGACCAAAATACCCTTATACTACTACTTAGTTACGGATAGATCCTTTATATATGACCCACTATCAATTATATCTATGTAATTATTATCCTTCGGTTTAATTTTACTTGTCATTTATTCTTAAAATAAATTTTTATTTTTACTTATCACTTTTGACATATCAAAAAAGGATAATAATTAATTTTTCATATTTTACACTCAGCATTAAATACTTATTTTTCAAGACATCAATTAATAAAGAATAGTTTGGTAAAATATTTATACGAATAATTATTTTTTTAATGGATGTGTCAAGTCAAATTGTGACAAGTAGAAATAAACAGAGGGAGTAAAAGACAAAATTGAAAGTAATTATAAACAATAAGACAGATTTATTTTTATGAAATTTTAAAAAGAAGATAAATTTTCTTTTCATGTCTGACAAAAAAAAAAGGAAGATATTTTTTAAAATATTTATCATTCAAATCTCATAAACAGAAAATGAAAATAAATCATATCATCTCATATCATATATCATACATATCATATATAAAAGAGAACCTTAGGCCCGTCTATGTGGCGCCACCACAAATCAGAATTTTCTTTTAATTTATTTATTTTCAAAACTAATCTTCCCCTTTCATGAAAAGTTGTGACATTTATGAAAAGTTGTCATTTTTATGAAAAATTGTGACTTTTATGAAGAGTTGCGACTTCGGTGTAGAGCTGCGACTTTTGTGAAAAATTGTAAATTTTATGAAAGGTTGTGAACTTTTCGAAGGGTTGCAACTTTTCCAAATAGTTGTAACTTTTTCGATAAGGCACAATAAACATTTGTTCACACTATCCTTTGTTGTCTATAAATATTGGGATTTCCTCTCATTTTAAAACAACGAAAATTCTGAACATCCTCTTCTTCTTCTTCACAATTAAATATTTGTGTATTTTACTCCTGTTGAGTGGATCACTGACACCGTTGGTTATATTACAGATCCTGATATGTATTTTTACAATCATTAATTTATGTTTATGTTATTGAGGATAAATGATAAGATGTAATAATTTTCATTTCCTTTACATTATTATTGTTTGTTACTATGTAATCTTGTATGTAAGATAATATAGTGTTTTAGTTTTAATGACTGATAGGTTTTAAGTATTATTTTATAAATTCCGTGATAGTAAATTCCAGCGCGAAGCACAAACGCGGATAATTTTACTAGTAAAAAGATAAATTAAAAAGAATATAAATTTAAAGTATCCTATAGTCTTTTTTTTTAAAGTACCCTATAGTCAATTTTGTTTATAAATAATACTAAATACGTACCATAAGTTAACTGTAATTATATATTACCGCATATTTTTAAATAAAGTCTTTATGTTTTTAAATATTTTGGCAAGAAAAAGTGGGATTCCTAGTTACATAGGAATAGGAAACCAAATTAAAATAGTTTTTTTTTATAGGTTTTGTTGCAGTATTATAAATAGAGATGGTCAAAAGAGGGGAGAAGGTATATGGGAAGAATTTCGTTGTTTGAAGCCACATATGAGGGACTTACGGAACGTATCAAAAATTTCAAAATAATTTCAAGGATTGATACCATATCTGAGAAGTATAGGGAATTGAGATAGATGAAGAAGAACAACTTCAGCCATCTCTTTTCAATTCGTATCCTCCTCAGATCTGATTTCAATTCATTGAATTAATGTTCTACAACAAAGCAACAACAATAAGGTATGGTCTTGTTTATATTGTTGTTTCGTGCTATATTGACATACGTACATATTTGTTAAATCCGATTGTGTCATCTATAATCTCATGTTTATAATAATCTTTACAAACTATCTTGAAAATCTTTATTTTTTTGTTCAATTTGGCGGCATCAACTTAGCTTGTACCAACAGATTAGGTTTTCCTGTAGTATTTGCTTCGGGAGGGGAAAAGAAAGGGCTCACAGCATTATTTTTATATAATATAATCGACTTTTGATCAAATTTTGATTTAAACAATTCTTTTTCTTGATTTACCTTAGTGCAATTCCTCAGACACACATATTTGTTGATTGATGTACATACAAAAGATATGCAATAATGAGAAAAATCAGATAGTGATCTAAGCATTCATCCAAACAAACAATTCACTCTGTACATGTGTGTGCCATGATCCAAGCACTAGGAAAAGTCATGAATTTATCTAATCTATGAATTTAGATGTGAGCAACTGTGCCGAACTTCTCCTTGGGATCCAGTAAGAACACCAAAATTGGGCAGTTTAGCCATGGCATGAGCAAACTCTGTCCTAAATATAATGCCATCATCAATAGCTAGCGTAATCTGTGACTGCTGCAGCAGTCTTTTCATTAGCCATCCACTGTTGATCAGCAAACAGCAGCCCTCTTCCTCTCATCAAAGTTTTGTAGTAGTGATTATCTAATGATGTCCCAATTGATACACTCAGACCCCTAGCTGTATCTGTATCTTCATCATTTAACATATTGCTGATGGTGTTATTGTCGTCTGGACACGTCCGCCTCAACTCTTCAACAAAGTCTGGAGGAATTGTTGGATCAGGTCCCCGTGAAATTACTGAGCCTGGGCCGAATAAATTGACAACCAATCCTCCCAATATTATGTGCGATAAAAGAACAAGAAATAATAGAATTTCAGAATATGTATATTCCAAAAAAGGTGCAGTGAATGAAGATTAAAGTAGCGGGATTAGAAAGATTACCAAGGAGGGCCACTGTTTCCCTCTCATCAAATCCTCTGAGCGAAAATAGTCTACGAGTTTCAATGATATTCCCATTTGGTCGTGGAATTTCAGCCATCGCCTTATCAAAGAATGACTCCTTACTGTCCCTTCTGCCTGTACGCACAGGATAATATGGTCCACCAGCCTAAAAAAGGTAGGAAATCAGCATTTGAGAGTGAAGGCGAGATATTAAAGATATTAATGCACAGTATATGAATATTCCCATATTTTCAAAACTGTGTTGTTAACATATGGTACCATTGGAAGGTGCAAAATATGCACTACAAGATCGTTAAACGGAACTATGGAAAGATGCAAGTGTATGAGTTACATCTATTTACCAAGCCAGATTCTATTCTCTTAATTAGTTCTTGAACAAGGAACACTGAGACAGATATGCCATGTAAAATATAAAGTACTAAGAGCAAGAAAAAAGAAATCAGCAAACGAACTTAAGATGCTTGACTATAAGAAACAAAGGTAATGTTACTTGAGGTTTTGTGTACGACCCTGCTCAGTTTTAAGTTTCAAGTCTTTTTCTGGAAAACTGTAATATAACTGGACTAACTTCATTGAATTTAGAAATCTGCTTATATATAGTATTTAAGTGCAAGTTCGATTAGCAACCAATAAATGCTTTAATATTGTTGTGAAATTGGATTAATATAAAATTCTGAGTTTGAAAAAATTATTCATTTAATTTGAGATTAACTTAAGCTTCTAGTCTAGTATATCTATAAAAGAGAACCTTAGGCCCGTCTACGTGGCGCCATCACAAACCAGCCCTTTTAATTTATTTATTTACAAAACTATCCTTCCCCTTTCATGAAAAATTGTGACTTTTATGAAAAGTTGAGACTTTAATTAAGAGTTGCGACTTTTATGAAAAGTTGTGACTTTATGAAGAGTTGCGACTTTTATTAAAGGTTGTGACCTTTCCGAAGGGTTGCAACTTTTCCAAATAGTTGTAACCTTTCTGATAAGGCATAATAAACATTTGTTCACACTACCATTTGTTGTCTATAAATAGAGGGATTTCCTCTCATTTTAAAACAACGAAAATTTCGAACCTCTTCTTCTTCTTCACAATTAAATATTTGTGTACTCTGCTCCTGTTGAGTGGCTCACTGACACCATTGCTTATGTTTTGTACTTTTACAATCATTAATTTATGCTTTTGTTATTAAGGATAAATGATAAGATGTAATAATTTTCATTATCCTTTACATTATTAATGACTGATAGATTTTAAGTATTATTTTATAAATTTCATGATATTAAATTCCTGCGCGAAGCGCGGATAATTTTACTAGTATATATATATTAACAAATCACAAGCAAAACTTCTTTATATGTGTCTAAGGCGAATCGAACCCCCATACAAAAAGGTAAGCAAACTATAAGTGTCTTCTTCACTAACGCGAGACCAAGTGACTGCTTTGTTAGTAAGTTCTCAACAATATTTATTATATTTTAATAGATTTCTCCGTATAAATATAATGTTTGCGCAAAAGTTATTCCTGAAAACCCTAACTTGATACCCCAGATCCGCCGCGGCCTTTAAGTAGGCAAGGTCAAGCTACTTTGCAGCTCTGAATCAAATGTAGTTCATTGCATTTTTGGGTGTAACCTGTTTTTTTATGTGTCAGATTAGCTAATTACTAGTTGCATTTTGACGTTATCGATTATCTGACTTCTTTATATGTCCAGAACAAATGTGCAAGTTTTTACTCTATTCCATATGAATCTATGCAAGTTGTTTCGAAAGCTATGCTGGATCCATCTCTTTCTCGTTTGAATTGTCAACCCAAGTCCTAATCAGTAATGAATCCCCATTTTTTCTGATCCAGTTCCTCCACAAAGGCTGATCTATCTCTTTCTCATTTGATTTGCAGATCAAATTTGAATCAGGCATGTTCTGGTCCTGACTCAGGTTAACCCAATGGGATTTGCAGATCAAATTCGATTAGGCATACCTTGCCCCGGGTCAGATTCAGTCGATTGGATTTGTAGATCAAATTCAACTCAGGGATGTCCTGTCCTGACTCAGGTTCAGCCAACTGGATGATATTTTGTGCTTGAGAACACAAGATAATGCGGAAAAATTTGTCCACTGAGGAATTCTTCTGCTTCTGCTGAAATTCATTCTCTGATACATGCGAATATCAACTGTGTAGTAGTGGACAGACTCAAACTGGTTTTTTTCTAGATGTTGCAGCACCAAACAGTTTATTTGGGGTTGGTATCGAGATGATATCAGTCCCTAGTGTGCTGTCTCCGGAAGGTTTTATGGCAGATTCCTTCTCCATGTGCTTTGGTAGTTATGGGTTAGGGCAGATTAGTTTTGGAGACAAGGGTAGCTTCAACCAAGAAGAGACCATAAAAAATCAGTAGATGATCTCAGCATCATCTTCAGTTAATGCGGATGCATCCAAGTACTATTAAATCATCATTTGAAGGAAGACACTGCCTGAAGAAGTCAAAAGAGAGACTTTCTTACAAAACTCCGGCTAAATGAAAATGTCCTCCCAAGGTAATCCAAGTTTTAGATGATAGGAGGTACCTTTATATGTGTCGTTTCCACACACATTGTCGTAATAGCCCATTTAATGTTGTTATTGCTAGTTTAATTTGAACGAGAATTGGCGTGTGGTTGGTGGTGATGAAAGTAAAGAAGGGGATAAGGAGCATATGGAAAAGAGAGTGCTTGAGGCGGTTTATCCTTGTCAGTCTACAATTCCTCCTAAGTACGGTATTTTTGGACAATCTCTTAGGTTTTATCTCTTCTTTATATCAATTTACTTGGTTGTAGTCTCTTGTTGCTCTTATTATCATAAAGTCCTAGCACCTCGTCGGATCTATACCAAAATTGTGACTTCACTGAATCAAATCATTCTCATTGAAGAAGAAACAGATATAGAAGTTTCATTTCAGTTAGCACCATCCCAAACCATCAAGAGCAAATCTGCTTCTTCAGCATATATTGTTTGGTTCTAATTGAAATGAAACTTCTACATCTGCTTCTTCTTCAATGGGAATGGTTCGGATCACCGGAGTTTGCTATCATAACTTTGGTCCAGATCCGATGAAGTGGAAGGACTATATGGAAATAGAAGAAACAACGGATTAAAACCAAGTAAATTGAGACAAAGAAAGCTATAAACCTAAGAGACGATCCATAAATTACATACTTCGGAGGAATTGCAGACCGACACAAGGATAAACCACCTCAAGCACTCTTTTTTTCATATGCTCCTAATCCCCTGCTTCTTTACTTTCTTCACCAGTAACCACATGCCATTCCTCGTTCAAATGAAACTACCAAGAAAAGTTGAATCCGATTTGCCAGTTCGTTTGCTTATTATCCTTTGTGTTTGGGAATTTACAAGTGCTCCTATTTATCGTCTCATGACACAATATGTCCAAAAACAAGATATATATGTGCAAGATTTCTTCTTTTTGCACTATGGCGAGGTGTCAGCATCATAACATAGATAGTTGATCGAATTCATTGTTTACTTTTCCTAAACGATTGTTATACACATCATAATAATATGCAAGCCAAGCTACTTTGCAGCTCTGAATAAAATGCAGTTCATTGCATACACAATACAGCTGAATTCTAACTGCTATGACCAAGCCACTGTAGCTACTTAACTATAGAGCATAGAAACATACTGAGTATTAATCTTCATATATTTTAGGAAAAATAAAATAATACCATCAACCTCCTAAGCACAGTTGGAGTTCCCAAATAGCCAATTAAATCAGGAAAACGTGAAACTAGAAACTACATCGCCAAAGGCGATTTGAGTAGACAAACACTGATCCTTATCTAGGGAAGATAACTCACTAAAACTGGAAGCCGCGCCACAGATTCAGGTATGAGTCCATCCGCAGTGAGATCATCACTTTCTACCTAGACACAGAAAGCAATGTGACAAATGCTTCTGATGCATTTGGTTTTTAGAATTTCACGAGAACAAAGAGTCATGAAATCATTGGATTTACAAAATAGTACCAGAAAAGAAAACTGCGCTCGAGTCACATGGATCTTCTCACAGATTCCAATAGTGATGATGTAACAACAGCATCAGTTAGTTCGAACAGGTGCTCCGAATCCAGTTAAAGAATCTTGCAGTCTGGGAGTAAAGGAATGATAAGTTGAACCATATTAAAGCACTTAACCTAAATGTGTTTCATGAAATTAGTTGAGTTTGACAGATAACCTTTCTGAATTGTCTACTCTAAACCAAAAAAAGCTCCACCACAGGTAAAAAGAATAGCTTTAGCTATCTGCAGATTAGTGTATGGAAAAATATAAAGAGCAGTCAGCATCTAGAAAGAACAGTGATGAGCTATTGAACAAGTATTTTCCAGCCCGTTAGAATTTTACATCAGTCGTAGATGATTGCTGCAAGGCATATAAACCAGTATTTGACTTGAATCCCCCATCAAATAGCGTTGCACAAAACAACTTGAACAGTGCAATTGCCAAACATGTTTGGTCTCAAAATATTTGGCAGACCAATGGTGATTATGCGATAGGATCTATAATATGAAAAAGATTACCATCATTTTAGTAAGGGTCAATTAGAAGCACCTAAGTCCCAAGCCCAAACAGCACAAGAAATAACAAATGGTGATTATGCGATAGGATCTATAATATGAAAAAGATTACCATCATTTTAATTTAAGATCTTCATCAATCATTGACGAAATCTTGATAATCATCTTGATTATTAGAAACCTCAAGGCACTGCATGAATACATGCCATCCATCCCCCGCCTACCCACCAACAACCAAAAAAAAAAAAAGGTGAAATAATGCATTAGACTAAACTTTTAAATTTCAGAATCTTGATGAAAAAACACTGTCAATCTTGATAATAATCTTGATGAAAAATCAGAAAAAAACAACTGATAAGTACTAGAATGATTGAAAATCAAGAAACATAACAAGAACAAATAGAAGTTGTCAATTCCAAACAAACGAGTATATATATGTTTTTATAGACTTGAAAATTGAACAAAACAAATTGTTATCGCAAGAAAAGTAATTTTTTAAAAGATATTAATTTTTTCAAGAATTAACAATCACAAACACCTTTAAATTATTTCAGAGAGAAGGGTATATATATGCTTTTTATAGACTTGAAAATTGAACAAAACAAATTATTCTCCCGAGATAAGTTTGATGTCATCTTTACAATATTATTGTACTATTGTCTATTCCACCCCTTCCCCAGCCTTTTTGACGTTTAAATTTTATTTAATCGTTATAAATAAAAATTATATAAAGTAATTTTAAAAAAATTAATTATATAAAGTGATTTTAAAAAAATGTTGCTTTTTTCAAGAATTATGGATCACAAACACATTTAAATTATTTCAGAAAGAGAGAGGTAGTGCGTATATGTTTTTATAAACTTGAAAGAAACAAATTATTCCCGCAAAATCAATTTGATGTCACCTTTTATATTTATTTATATTCTCCTATGCACTAATTCTATTTTTACTTTGCATTATGCGGATAATTGATTATGCAATATAAAGAGTGGAATGCGTTAATGAATCCCTCTTTTTTTCAATCTAGTTCCTCGACCAACATTAAATTCAGGCATGTTCTGTCCTGACTTGAGTTCAACCAATTGGATTAGCAGATCAAATATCGGACTGAGCTTGTCTTCTCTACAACTAACTTTATGGCAATTTATGAGCAAAATTTTGTGTTCCCATGTCCCTTTTCTGAGTTTTTCTTGTTTCAAGTTTTTCATAATATTATAATGCATTTTTTATCGTACACTTTGAAGTTAAATAAATTATCCGAAGATGCAAAAGGTCATTCCTATATCCTCTTTCCAACTACTAGTCATTAGAGTTTAGGTCACATCAATTGCCTAGATCTATCCACTTAATTCTGCAGTTAAGTCAAAAGGTAATTGGTATGCTTGATGACAGGACTAAAAACGAAAAAAGATAAAAACAAATTGAATGAGGAACAAGAAATTATGAACAGAAAGGACAAATCCAAAACCAATCATAGGGATGTACTTATTGTAATCTTTCCATGCACCGTAGTTCAACTCTTGTCTTATCTAGGAGAAGGTAATTTCTACATCACCAATTGAAAGACAGGTATGCCAAAATTTATGAAATTTCAATTTTTTTATGTGTCTACAAAAAAGCAAGTTAAGTGTGTGTTGTGTTCCTTCACTATCATTGAACCAAGCGGCTGCTTTGTTAAGCATAAGGTTTATGCAAAAGTTGTTTCCGAAAACCCTAACTACACCCCTGCCATTAAATATAATATGCAAGGCTAAGCTACTTTGCAGCTCCAAATCAAATGTTGTTCATTGCATATTGCGGGATTCCTGTGCAAGCTGTCATTTGAAAGCGATGATGAATCTATCTCTTTCTCGTTTGAATTGTCAACCCAAGTATTAAAAGTTATGAATCCCTTTTTCTTTTTCAATCAAGTTCCTCCGCCAAGGCTGATCTATCTGTTTCTTACCTTAATGAATCCCTCTTTCTCCCGATCAAGTTCCTCCACCAACGCAAGACCCTATTAAATCTTTGCTTCATTCGACGGAAAATGCATTATTAGTCTATTTATTTCCTCTTAACTGTAGTTTAAGTTAAATACAAACTTTGGTCGTGAAGTAAAATTCAGAATTTGTAGAAAATTGTGCCCACCCATTATCAGTTTATTTATTTCCTCTTTCCTGTTAAAGCAGTGGTGGGGCCAAGAAACATTTCCTCCAACCAAACTTGTTTGATGTCAAATGTCAACCATTATCCCATTATTATTGAGTGCTAAATGATCAAAAAAATTGGAATAACTATCGTCACTTTTTTGAGTGAGGGGAGGGGTCAGTATACTGGATTGTATTTGCAATTACGGGAGACGAAAAACTGACTTCAGCAAAACCTGTCGAAAGAGAATTTTAATGTCCAGGCAAAAAACGCTTCATCCAACTTCAAGTTTTTCAGATAAAAGCCAGGTCTGATTCTAAAATTTTAATCCAAGTTTTAATGATCTGCTTTTCAAAATTTCCCTCAAGGAACAGAGTGCTTTTGTTCAAACAGCTGTACAGTTGCCTTTGTCACTAGTTTCCTGTATAAAAGAAAAGAAATACCTCTTGAGTCATGTCCTATTAGTAAGGTCCTCACTTTACGACATTCTCTTTAAATCCCGAGCTTCCAAAATCCCCCCAGACCTCTTTTGTCCGGATACATCATGCAGGAAGGGACAAGAGGAACCATTACGGCATCCTCTAGGTTTATTAAAGAAAACACAACGCATCAAACTGCACTGAATCGGTTCTTGGTTCATTGACAAACCTGGCACCCGTGTATAATTACCACGAGGATTGGTATTTTGCAAACGTTCATCAACTGCAGACTCACAAATTTCTCCATGTTGCTTGATCAGGGACTTGCAGTAATTGATATCCTTGTGAAGAGGGGTAGGACTAGTCATCGAGGAGAAAGGGGATGAATGGCCAACATTGGGTGAAACCACATCATATTTGGAACAGGAAGGAACCAACTCAGAATTAACCAAGGGCTTTCCTCCTACATTGTCTGGTACTCCATATTTGTTAATCAGTTTCTTAATCTTTTCCAGATTTAGGTCTAAAGTGGGGTGAGCTAGTGACTTACTCTCTCTAATGTTTGCAGTTCCCACATGAGGAGGGGCCCTTTGTTCATTAACCAAATTACTTTTCACAGATGTTTCAGGCTTAGTCATCGTCAAGGGCACAGATTTTGCCATTGGCTTTGGCCCAAAAAATGGTCCAGATCCTGCATGGGGAGCTTGGTATTCATTAATGGGCTTGATAATTACCTTATCGGGTTTTGTCCTAGGCAAGGCAACCGGTAGATCCACTGGCCTAGACATGGCAGCAACGAGAGAATCAATTGTTGCAGCACCAGTTTTGGCATTGGTAGCCAGTCCACGTTCATTCATCAGCTTTGGTATTTCTTCTGGGTTAAGGAGAAGCCTAACCAATAAGTTGGTATCGATCAGACTATCCTGCTCTTGACTTTTTGCAAGAGCAGCTACAGCTGTGGCTATAGCAACTGTCAAATCACCCTCAAAACCAGGAATATTCTGGGTGACAGGGTTGTGCTTAGCAGGTGGCATTCCAGAAACTTCAGACTTGAGCTGGGGAATATTCTGGTTTTCACATATTCTTTGATATTTGGGCCCATAGTTTTGATTAACTGATTGGTCTGGATAAATTTCAGTCTGTTCTTGAGTGCTGATATTTTTTAATGTCGGCTGATACTGGGGAACAGTTGGTGGTTTAGGAGAAACTTTGGTTTGGTCAGATCCCTTCAGATTTCGACATCTTGAAAGATATGGAGGAGTAGATTGAACATTAGAAGGCCATTTTGCAGAAGGAGGAGAGTTGCTTGAATGTTTCCTGGGATTTTGGTTGGTTGATAAAGACTGGGGAAGTGATTTTTCATTAGCAGGTAGCTTTTGAGAAGTAACTAAACTGAAAGATGATGAGGCACTGTTAGGTAGACATGCATCTGGTGATTTGCTGCTGATGCTTTGGGATGGAACTTCTACATCTGCTTCTTCTTCAATAGGAATGATTCGGATTACTGGAGTTCGGTTATCATCATAATTTTGGTCCAGATTTGACGAGGTGCAAGGACTGTACGGCAATAAGCAAAACAATGGATTACAACCCAAGTAAATTGATACAAAGAAGCTATAAACCAAAGAGATAGTCCAAAGTTACTTACTTCGGAGGAATTGCGGATCGACAAAGAAAAACCACCTCAAGCACTCTCTTTTCCCTATGCTCCTGATCTCCTGCTTCTTTACTTTCTTCACCAGCAACCACACGCCATTTCTCGTTCAAGTTAAACTACAAATGACAACATTAACTTGGTTATTACGATAATGTGTGCAGAAACTATGCATATAAAGTCACCTCCTATCATCTAAAACTTAGATTACCTTGGGAGGGCATTTCCATTTAGCCAAAGATTTGTAACAAAGCCTCCCTTGTAGCTGAAGATGATGTTGAGATCCCCTACTGACTTTTGATGGGCAATCCTCTTCTTGATTATGTTTTACCTGATAATGTTGAATGGTAAAATATGCAAACTTGTTCAGGAGAAATTGTAAAAAACTAAAGCAATTAATGTTCTTGACAAGTAAACCTGAAAGCATGTCAAATAGACATGTCCTTTATACTACACTTGAAATATCTCCTTGGAAAAAAAATATACAGCAACAACACAACATCACTTCTTCATGTTTGCTCTACCTTCAAAAAGTGGGGAACAATTTTCAATTAACAACTCAAACATTTGGGTGCGTCTTGTGAAGAGGCACCAAATCAGTTCTCTCCAAAGGGAGAAAGGTGACTAAATCTTCATCCCAATTTATTTCTTTTATGACTTCGTATGACTAAGATGGAGTTTAAAAGTGCAATTAACAGTTAGAAGCATGTAGAGTCTATGGACATTAGACAACAAACAGAAACATTTCTCAGCAATCCTTAGGTGTGATGAATTGACAGAGAAAAAGTTTTAAGCACAAAACAATGGAAAACCAGCAAGAGGGTTGGGGCATTCTACTTGAAATTGCCAAATTTTGGAGCTTAAATGGAGAAGACAGTATTCAAGCTAAGGGATAGGCTTTGGAAATCGTAGAGTATAAACTCATCATTTTCCTTCATGTTCACTATGTTTACAGATCTTGCAATTGTAACTTCTATGTCAAACATGTTAAGAACAAGCACCTATGCAAGAAGATGCACTTTTAAGTAAGGAACATGTTAGCGTCAATAACATTTATCAAGTCACTTACTCTCCTCCTAGCATTACCAGTTATTAGGAATGTTGTTGATATCTCTACAAAATATAAAACAATATAGGACCAAGAACAAAATTGATGAAAGTTCTTGTCAAAGGACTACCTTGTGGGTTGGGAATTGATATGATTCTAAGTTGGGCTTTTTTAATGAATATTTTCTATGATCTGCATCAAGCTGCATCTTTCTTTTAAT
Source organism: Solanum piurae (assembly GCA_029582685.1). Taxonomy (NCBI): domain Eukaryota; kingdom Viridiplantae; phylum Streptophyta; class Magnoliopsida; order Solanales; family Solanaceae; genus Solanum; species Solanum piurae. The sequence goes on along the minus strand of JAJOOO010004807.1, from coordinate 10,092 downwards.
CTATTACATCCCACTCTAAAGAATCTCTTGGCCGAAATGGCACAAACACATGACTTAAATAAACCTGCTCCTCTCCCAGTGTTGATCTCATTTCTCATCGTACATCCACACATGTACCTTATTATCAGAATAAAAAGCAATACAACTGTGATGACAAAAGGTAGAAAATCAAGGATTGGTGAAGGAAAATGGAAATGGTAAAGTGAGATTTCTTAGTTCAGAATAACATAACTTGTTATAACAGGTTGAACATGTAAATGGTCAAGAAGTACCTGAGAGATGATGACTTAGCGGAATCTCTGAGTGACACAGTACAAGTTTGAATTGGACCTACTCCTAAGTGCTAAGTCCTAAGTGGGGGGAGAATTGGGACACGTAAAAGTTACCTTAAGATGCTGGTGAAGAAAGAAAGATTCTAGAAACCAGAAACAAGACAAAGAAAGATCGTTGGTGACCTTCATAATGAAATGGGTATATTTACAATAAAGTGCTTGTACGAAAATTGCAGGCTCATGAGTTACAGATATGATATTCTGCATCGAGGGTGTTGAAATTATTCTGTAGTAGTCAAAGATTTAATAGTCAACTCAAATAGACCTTTACAACTTGGGAACATGTGTGATTTGAGTAAAATTCAAGTGTTGGCAAAAAATGAGAAAGTACGTAGTCCATGGACATACATTGGACTAAGTGGATCAAACTACAGAAGACACGAGTATGTAATACATGTGTTCCTTCTTTTCTTTAGATAGAGATTGTCCCAAGAGTTTAATTCCATTCCATTGTCTATTAGACTCCATAGATAGTTGTCTTGGTCATAATAATGGGGAGTGTATACATGGAAACACATTTATTTTATTTTTTATTTATTATTCTTATGAAATGATTCATGTATTGTTTTAAAGTTGAAAATGCTTCACGATTGATTTGAGAGTGATTTTGAAAATATTCACCCAAGTGTTATCTGCTATAAAGAATTTACATTCATTAGAATTTATGCTTCTAAGAGCCAAATGATTTGAAATAGCACTTGTTGAATATTTTGAGTTTTAAACTTTCTCTTGAGGAAAAGATCTTATAGTTGATTCTATTTAAATGAGTTGGATTGGTTATGAACATCATTATGTGATGTAAGTATATCTTTTAAGGCTACTAGGCCATATATTTATTTTTGACATATTTAAATATTTTGGGAGTTACTTGTGTTCACCGAGATTGGCTTCGGATAAATTTTGATTGTCACCTTGAAACTACACGTGTTAGTGTATGCATGGACTCTACCTAATAGTAAAGGGCTATGCCAACGTGTCTCATGGGAGATTACTAATATTGTGCTATAATAGCATGGTTGAGTCGATTCATGTGACACTACGATGAGATGACATGACATGAGCAAGTAGGTTCTATGATACTTTTCGCAGTATTGATCACCTACTTGACCTTTGGATCTTGTGTCGGTGCTAATATAGTACTACCCATGAAAGGTATAAAAGATTTGAATAAGCTTAGGCCTAAGGAACCGAAAGTGATTCTTATGATTCAATTCAATTGAAAGGAATTTAATGATTTTATCAAATTATTTTGTTAATGGAATCGAAAGTATATAAGGTTGAGTTGAAATAAATTTACACTTGATCCTTCAATTCAAATATGAAATATATTGTGATTTTAAATTTAGTGCATTTTGTTCTATGTCGAATAATACTTGAATTGATTCCCTAATAAAGTCTTCAACTTTTCATTATGGTATTGATTCTCGTTCGGCTCTTGGAATCACATCAAACGCTCTCCCTCTAGATCGAGCCTCCTTTTCAGTCGGTCTTGGTTGGTTCCACCTCATTGCAGGGTGAGTAGTTGTCCCAACTTTTAATGAAAGAGAGTCGATAATTCTTATGGAGTATTGTGAAGGTGTACTCAAACCTTTTAGGCCCCCACTATTTTTCCATATTTAAGAATGAGGCATGGCATGTTATGAGTGGACATTGCTAAGGTTACTTTCTTCCTGGGGCTAACCCATCGGTGGCCCCTTAAAGTTGGCACCAAATTTCACTTAGACACCTTAACTGGGTTTTGTTCATTTTAGACACCTTATGTAGGGTTCTGTTGTGTCATTTGGACACTTTTTTAAAATCACCCAAAAATATAAAGTGTGTGTTAACACTCGCCGATGACGTGTCAAAGTGACAAATTAAACAAAGACACATGTCATATATATAAAAAATAATTCTAAACTAATGACTTTTAAGTAAAAAGAAAAATAACCACTGATTTGATGACATGTGGCATTTCAAACTCAAATAATAAATATATTTTAAAAAGAAATTCATCACTTCTAATTTTCATCAAGAAACTCACCCTTGTCTTCTTCACCCAACAAACCCAGGCGTTTTCTCCACTCTGCCCATCCCAACCCCAACCGCTCCTCCACCCCCACTAGATCGTCCATCCTCTTTACCCCCACCTACCCCAATCTCAACCCCTTTTTCACTCTATCGTCATTTCAAGAAACATTTTCAAAAGAATTTAATAACATTGAAAAAATTAATTTATAAAAGCATAATTTCTTTCTCTTCTTTACTTCTAAAAAGAATCAGTTATAACTAACAATGGAAGAATTGTTTTTTTTTTTTGCATTTCTCGTATGTGCAGAGTATTCAAATATGTGAACAAGAAATAGAGTAATTATTTCGTGGCACTGAAATTTAATTGTCGGATCTAAAGAAAAAGAATGAGAAGAAGATGATGGTTGTGGTGATTTTCAGATCTGTAAAATTAAAAATTGCTTCGATTTTAATAAGATTAATGGCGATAATACAGCGGCGGTGGGTTGATGGTGTGTGGTGGATGAGATAATCACAAAGAAAGAGGGAAGAAGATGAACAGTGTTTTAAAAATAATTTTTTGGTAAAAAAAGCCTTTCACGCGCTGACTTTGAGTGTATCACACTCACCATGCCATGTCAACGAAAAGTGTCAAAATGACACAACGAGATTCAACATAAGGAGTTTAAAATGAACATCGCCTAGTTGAGGTGTCTAAGTGAAACTTCGTGCCAACTTTAGGGGCCCACCTAATATTTGGGGAATGTACGCAGATACAGTTAAAAGATAATACCAATAGTAAGAATTTTCAACAAAGCATACCTGCTTGGCCAATGCAGTAGCTACTAAATTTGAAGTGGCAATTGAAAGGAACATAAAAACATAACTTGTGTTATCACAAAACACTGTTCCTGGACCTGCCAATTACAAAAGTCGAGCTAAATCACTGAACATTTAAACAACATTATACTCCGTTCGTCCCACTCAATTAATATGGAAAATGTATAAAAGTATGATGAGTTAATACATAATTACCCCGTTCAACTATTGAGTCATTTTTGAGTAGTGACTTTCTAAGTGATTCAAATTGAGTGGTCATATAAGATATTAACTCAAAAGTGTGATCTCTCTTACAGTTTAAGTATTTAGATGAGATAATCACACACTTTAACATGTATAGCGCAGTCAGAGGTCCTAAATCGAATCTCACAACCACCCAAATTTAAAAAAAAAAAAAGAATTTTCATATGTTTGGCCCATGAAAAAGAATATGCTCGCACATGAGGGAGAGTATCATTAACTAATACTTAAGCTTTTAGAATATTTTGGACATCCAGAAATGGCAAGATCAGTGAGATCTCTACCTAGAGCAGCAAGTTCAATAGAACTTCCTTGACCGACAACTGCAGTGTCAATGAGACTCATCAAAGGTCCACATAACCACAAACCAACTGCTGGCCCTGAAAACTTTACAATCTCCACCATTTGATCCCAAATGCTTTCATTGCCGGACAATTCTTCTTTACCATTAGAATTTACCACTGGGATTTCTTCTCCAACTGTTACTGCTTTTACTTGTTGTTCATCGATGATACATGAATCCGGATTCAAGCTCTCTAGTTTCACTGGAATCTTTCGCTTTAAACAAGCAGTAATTATTTGCTTGCGGTGTTTGCAGATTCGGTTCAATGGCGTTACCTGACAATTTTGGAGACGTGTAGAAGAGAAATTCAGATTCATTTTAGGGATTTGATTCGGAATGTGAGATTTATAAATCAGGGTTTGAAGATTCATTGTTTGCGATGAAGAGTCGGTTGCTGTGCTTGATTGAAAAGAAAGAAAAAATTGAGCCGCGTGCCTGCTTTTACTTTTTATGGAGAAAGTCTCGTAATACAACTCATTTCTATTTTTCTCTTTATGGTATATATATATATATAATGTGTTTCTAAAAGAATGATTAAATTATTTTTTTCGTCAAGTCTGTTTTAATAAGAGTGATCTTTTTTTATAACACTTTAATTTTAACTATCCATGTAATATGTTTAAAGGATATTTTGATACATTTGATATAACTTTATTTAAAACTACAAGATTAAAAAGTCTTTTTTCTTTTCTTAAATTCCGTTTCAAATTAAATTAAGTCATTCTTTTTTAAACGGAGAAAATATTATTATATAAAATAAAATTGAGCTCTCCGATCACACTTTGGAAAATTCATATTCTTTATTTATAAACATCTTTTTTTTGAACCCCAGGTTGTTCTATTTTATATTTTAATATCATATATTTTATATTTTAAATTATTTTAATATTATATAATATTACTCCTATAAATCATTAACTAAGTCTCTAATATTCGTAATTATTTTCAAATATAATATAACATCTAAAAATATGTTATTAACAAGTGTACTACTTCTATCTTGAATTAATAATTTTTTAATTCTTTTTTATTTTTTTCCACTTTAAAAAATAATTTAAAATTATAATTATTTTTCACTATGAAGAATGTACAAAATTTAAATGATAATTCAAGCAATTTACTTTCATATTATAGTGATAAATTATTAAACTACACTTTTAATGAGTACATGAATACTTGATGAAATAGTTCAAAATGGAAAAAGAAAAGTAATTTTAATAATTTTAAAAGTTACAGCAATAACTTAGGGTAATTATTTGGAAAAAAAAAAGAAAAGATTGATATTATGAAATAAGAAAACAAAGGAGAATTAAAATATATGAGGGGAGAAAAAAATCTTTCTTCGAGAGTAAAATAGAGAATTTAGTTGAAGTTGATTTTTAAGAAAAATATATATTTATATATAATAAATAAATAAAAGATGGGTTGGATATGGCTTAACTGAAATTAAATACATCCATATCTCACAACATGAGTGAAATACACACATAAATTCTCGTCAAGTTTAAGAATGTGTTCATCACTTCTCTCGATCTTTTATTAAGAGTCACATACTCCTACAATAGTTTGAAACATCTTGCTATGTTATGATGCATTTTGGGGTGTATTTAAGTTTAATTAGTCAAATAAAAAAATATTTTCAAGAAATTCAAAAACGAAACTAATAGTTTGTATCAAATTCAAAAATATTTTCGACACTTTCTTTTAAGAGCCCGTTTGGCCATGCGATATGGAATCATGATATGATATCATAATATGGAATTATGAGATGAAATTGAAGTTATGTTTGGACATACGATATGGAATTTTTGTGTTGTATATTTTCTCATAAACATAACTACATAAGAATCTCATAAGTTGTAAAACTATTAAAATAGCCCCAATTGTTTATTCAATCTTACCAAATAAACAAAAATTTATAAAATCGCATAATAAATTATTACAAAGCTATTTGTTCTCCACTTGAGTAACTATTTCATCTAACTTTAATTTATCAAACTTTAATTCAATAAAAAAATTGAACATAAATTATAGTGTACTTGTCTTTATTATAATCCTCCCACATAGTACAAACAATTTCCTCACGTCGAACTTGCATTTCTCTATCATGTGATCAAGAAGATGAACCAACATTGTTACTTTGAGTTGTAATTAATACAAAACGGTAGAAGTAATAAATTAGGTGTTGGAGTAAATGAAGAGAACAAATTTATTACTCAACAATCGGTTGATGTGAGTTAAAGTGACTATATGTTGGTGAGAATAATAAATTTTAAAAAGTAATGATGTGATTATAAAAAAAATTTACATATGAAATAAATAGTTAGTAGATATAAATGTGGGGCTGTTTTAACAAAATATAAACTTATGGATTAATTTTTGTATTAAAAATATCTCAAATCATTATATGGAATTCCCATATCATGATTTTTGGAGAATATGAAATAGAATCAGCGTAAATTGCATGTCCAAAGCTGATTCCATCTCACGATTCTATAGCGTGAACTAACGCATTTAATAAACTCACCTACCGATGACCCAAACTAAAGGGACCAAGTATACAAATGTCCAATTTTTGGTCATTGAACTCGCAAGATTTTCTTGAAAATCAAGAGAAAGACATAAAGTGGCGGAAAAAGAAAGGAAAATTTGATTTAAAAAGCATCTCTGATGCAGTGATGCGTCAAATTTCAATTCTCAAGGTTTACTAACCCCATTATGTCATGTTAGTAAAAAGTCTATAAGTGATTCAAATTTAAATAATAGAGATGTTCAATAACTAAAAAATTGGGTTGAGTTGTCCGTGAATTTTGTGAACAATTTAAAGGGATCATAGATAGTATAACTCATTTATCCTATTTCAATTTGTTTGTTCTATCATTTTTTGTCTGTTTTCAAAAAAATATACATATATTTCACAAAAAAATCATATCAAATTAAAACATACCCCCTCCGTCCCATATTAAATGGGCATCTCACTAAAAATGTTTTGTCCCATATTACTTGAGCACTTACTAAATTAGGATAGAGTTAATTAATTTTTTCCCATTTTACCCCTACAATTATGACCTTTGGAAGTTTGAACAAATTTTAAAGCCCAATACTAACCATTCCTATATGCTATGTGTATTTTTTGTAACTCATTAATATGCATTGATATAAACAAAGGGCAAAATGGTAAAGTCTTCTAATGTATTAATGATTTCTTAATCACCGTGTAAAATTGAAAATGTCCATCTAATATGGAACGGAGGGAGTAACAATCAAATTAATAAATAGTAATAAATCTGCTCATTAACATGTAATATCCCATCGCGTTATGGGTTTATTACTCTTATCGATTAAAAAAAAAAAGAAAACACACAATTTTGCACTTGCCCCTACAAAATAGTTTCATGGCGCATAAGATTGACTGGTCCAACCCAAAATTTATTTTGGGCCAATTCATGCGTAGTTTGTACCGGAGGCCCAATTACATGAATGTCCTGCACACTTGGTCCTTAGAGCTTCTTGAATATCGTATATGAACTTTTTTTTTGGAATAACTATTTAATTACATAAATATTTTTATCATATTTACTATTTTTCTCTATGGTTGGAAGAAAATACATATTGCCTCGCTAAATTAATAACTTCAAATTAGATATATGCATTTTTGTTACCAAATGCACTCTGAAATACATATTCATAGGGAAGAGGAGAGTGAGAGAGGAGGGAAACGACGAAAGAAGAGGGAGGCGAGTGAAATGGTAGAGAGGCGAGCCAAAGAGTGTGTATTTCAGATACATGTGAATTACACTAGATACGTGTATCTGGAATATCAGATACATTTTGAAATACAAATACAAAGAGAGAGAGGCGAGTGAAATAGGAGAGAGGCAAGCGAGAGAGTCAGATACATGTGAATCCACTTTTGGTACAATGTATATAGAACAAATTACTCATAATTTTGACACTATGTATCAGAGATACATGTATCTTGTGCATTTAGATACATGTATTTGTACTTTGTAGGCTGAATTCTGGTAATTGTTGAAAACTCGCGTGACGAAAAGTAATTTACTCCTGAACTAGTGAGATTTGTGTTATTTTTTCCAAAATAAAAATCGGATAGAAAATATTTTTGTCCTTTTATAGATCTTAAGTAAATCGAATTTAAATTTATTAATACCTTAAAACGAGTACCAAACAGAGTGAGAAAAAAATGAATTCCTAATGGTATCGGCTGGGTTTTGTACTTCTATCAGACCTAATAAAGAAGCATGATATGTACTAGGTGGGATTTTTTTTCTGGAGGGAATTAAAATTAGCATAATTGTATACATTGTTTGATTATTAATTTTTTATATATAAAAATCTCAACATAAAATCAATAGCCAAATGAGCCATGCACTCGCATAATTAATTCTTGTATAACTATTTATTGTATTTCTAATACGATGATACTCGTACAATTAATCTGTAATGGTTAATATGCATGATTTTAATTAACTTTCAAATGGCCCCTTATCGGACTTCAATTATTAAATTTAGTTTAACTATATTACAAGCTTATATTTTTATGATCTTAATCTAAATATAGTAGATAACCTACTTTTTTAATAAAGAGAAGTTGGGGACATAGTAAACCTCCTATTATAAGAGTAATTTCATGACATCAGAAGGCGAAAGATTGAGAGGCTGTTTGAATTGGCTTAAAAGTTGGTCATATCTACTTTTAAGTTAAATTTTGACATCTGAAAGTGTTTGACAAATATAAAAAATAACTTTAAATAAGTAAAAAATGACTTTAAATAAGTTAAGAAGTGTTTGGCAAGGTAAAAAATGACTTTAAATAAGTTTTAAATGACTTAAAATAAGTCAAAACCAAAAGTAGTCTCCCCTATACTTTTTATTTTTGACTTAAAATTCATTTAAGTTTTACCTTTTATTTTTAATTTTTAATTTATTTTTTTAAGTCAATCTAATTTCTAAACGGTCAAAAGGACTGGATCCTCAATTAGTAAGATTGGGAGGGTTAGTGTCCTCTTAAGATTAAATATATAGGATTCAGTATTTGGACATATGAAAGATAGTTGATTACTCCAAAAAATTAGTCAAAGTTGCGTTAGATATTGCATAATAACCAGAATATCACAATAATAATAATGATAATAAATACTTCATCTCAACACTATTTTCATTTTTAAAATATTGTCCAAATGCCATGCTTGCTTGTTTATCTGCTTAAACAAAGATCCCTTGAAAGATCTTATCATCAATGTCTTTATTACGTGTACTAATACTAATACTAATATTAACATTATTGAACAATAATATCAATTTAAATCTTGGATTCTTGATAGATTGAGAGATTAGATATTGAACAAATACTCTTCTATCCATAATTATTTGTCCTTTTTTTTTTTTGATTGTCCCTAATTGCTTGTCTTTTTTGACAAATCAAGAAAGGACAATTTTTACTTCATTCACTTTATAATTAATAGGGGTAAAATGATAAACTCATTAATCATTAATTATTTTATTAATAGGTGTATCAATTCAAAAGTAGAAAAATAATAAAGAACGATTGAATAGTTTAAAAGATACGACAAAAATTCAAACGTGGGACCAAATGAGTTTCACTTAACTCCCCTAGTTCAGGACAAATAATAAATTAAGTTGACATTTTCCTTTATTATTTTAATGGCCTTGTGGGTGGCTACTAATTAATTATGACTTTATGAGCTGTGTGACTTACAGTAAAGGGCGTTTGAACATAATTTGAAATCGGGTTAAAATTAAAATTTTGTTTGAATATTGTAATTTGAATCTCTTAAATGGATGTTTTCTTTTAAATATTCAAATTTCTGAAAAATATCAAAGTTAATTTTCTTAAAATTGTCAAAATTGAAATTATGATTGGTTCATATTTTTTGCAAAAAGAATATTTGGATTTTACATGTATTTTTAAAATATGGTTTATATCTTCTAATTTATAAAAACTAACCAAATTACCCAACTTAACTAATTTACCTCAAATATAGTGAAAATAATATGAAAAAAGTTTTGAGAGGTAATTATATCTTTACACATACAAATGCATGCATTAAAATTTAAAACTAATTGCCTTGCTAATACCATAATTTTTCATTGTTTTTTATATATTACATTAATTATATATAAATTAAAGAAACTTATCAAATAAAATAGGGATAAGGGTCTAAAAAATATTCCAACTTTGGTTGAATTTGCTGTTGCGATACTAAATTTTCATGAGGACCTATTACCTCCCTAGACTATTTAATACCGTATTTTAAACATATATATTTGCCCACGTGGACATAAAAAATAATGCAAAATTATAAA